>CM038218.1:181866430-181998828 GCA_021442155.1 Cymbidium sinense
ATACATTGATGAGACACAAAACTATTGTTAGCTAAGGTTAACTTAATGATTTTTTTTTGTGGATTAACATTCATCCTAAATTTACAAGATCCCCTTAGATAATGCAACCCATTACTATTGATAAGGATCTTTTTGTCAAATTTGGTTGACTATCTTACCTCGTTAAGTGGACTAGAGACTATGATAATTTGTGACAATGAAATCATATGATCTTGATCGAGTTTGTGATCATTCTCTCCATAATATGCTTTAAGTTAATGATGAGAAATATAATCAATTGTAAGACTAAAATATTGTTATATTCTAAATTTTTAGTGCCTAAGAATTAGCCTTTATCTAAGGTTCTCTCTCATCACTTGGAATGGTGATTAATCATAAGGGCTTCTACTTATGGAAAATTTAGAATTAGATCTAAAGTCCTCACAAAATGATGGTGAAATCTCTAGGTGTTGTCTTATCTATAATCTAATATATCTTAGAAAGCTTGACCACACACAAAACTCTCCCATTAGAGCTTGATGTGTTTTAGATCCCACATCTTTATGTTGTGATCTACCACCAAACTTCCATGTATTCACCTCTCTTTTCTCTAGTGATATTGCCAGAATACCTTCATTACATTTTCCAAAGGAAAAAAAAAAAGAGCTGAAATTCTGTGGCGCTGAACTATTTTTTTTTACCATTGTCATGCTGTAGATTTTCCCTTATGGTTGCATCTCAAATATGTTAAATTTTGCGATGTTCCAAAGAAATATTCAACCCACCTGGTCCTTAATTCCTCATAATTAAAGGTCGGATATGAGTTTAAGTATTACGTGTATGTATGCAGGTGATAGGAAGAGAGTGAGAAGAGAGGAGATGAGCATTATCCCTATATATTTATTCTTGTCTTCTAATTAACGATTTAACTATCTCACCTAACCAAAATTGTAAGTTAAGATATTTAAGTATTACCATTAATACGGACCATTCAAGCCCATGCCTTTTAGGTTGATTACATTGGTTAAATGAGTAGCCTAGTTCATTTCGATCACGGATCTATTAATGTCCATATTCTAGATGGTCATTACTTGTGTTTGTTTGAGTCAGATTAAGTTTTGATGCATGGGACGTTTAGGATTAGGTGTTGTTCTCAGGTGGGGATCAATACTTAGAAGTTCTGATTGTGTTAGGTTAGACTAGTTTAGGATGAAATCTAACATATAGTTTGGCCTTGTTGGAGTTGAGAGATCCAATCGTTTTGATAGGTGGTTCTTAGAATGTTAAATCATAAGTTTAATGCTTAAGCTTCTAAAGTGGTTTGTCTTAATAGGTTTTGAAATGCGAAAACATTGATTTCATTAGAAGCATACCAGAATGGACTGAATCTCTCAAGAATGGAAAAAAAATTGCCTCATTATAGCAATGCATGTTCTACTGAGATGTATAATGAGCTTGAACAAACATTGAAGTTCAATGTAGGCACCATTGATCATGCTTGTTTCTTGCAGAAGGTTAGCATTGGTTCTGCTATCTCATTACTCCCCAGTTGATTCTAGAAATGCCTTTATTTGTTTTGCATCCCATAAAAGGCTTTCTTGGGATGCATATGAAATCGCTAACAATTTATGCCAGATAATCATAGTTCTTTGATTTTTGGGTTTCCTGCATAGAATGAATATTTGTTATCTATTACATAGATTTCTGGAGGTTAAAATCTATAACTTAAAAATTAATTAAGCGAAGTTATTCATTGCTCGGTTTATGAGACACTAATCATGTGAATCCTTTTTATGCTTAGGACACGAAATACCACCATTAATGAATTTCGGTGGTATTACTATTATTGTATGCGAGCAAATTATAACTTCTCAACTCTAATAATGTTGGTAATCCATTCATCATTAATCTTTTATGGTTGAATAGAAAAGTAACTTTGTTAATGTCAATGTCTATTATAACATTAAATACTGATCTATTAATGATTATCTTATCTGCTTTAAAAAATCCTATCAACAATTTGTTATATTCTACAATCATTTCAAAATTACACACACATGCATATTAACCTTGTGATCATAAGGTTTCTTCATTTGTCCAGGCCTTAATCCTTCAACTATTATTTTAGCTATAATATTTTTGATGAAAATGTGTGTTTTTGACATTTTTAATTGTTATCATAAGTGAACAAGATAACATCTCGCTTTATGTATTATTACAAAAAATCGCTTTATTGTATGTTTAGTACCCATTGTTCTAGTATCTTTAGATTTTGACGATTTTAAGAGGTGTTTGTAAACACTAAAAGCCAGATGTTTAGCATCCCACTATTTGTATTTTTTTTTAGCATGTAATGTGTATTGTTACATATTATGGATTAATTTATGAATATTCTGAGAATTAAAGAAATCATAGGCAATGGTTGAGATTATTTTGTTGTGTGTTATAAGGGCACAATGATTGATGGTATAAAAAAAATGAAATGAAACTACATATAGTCATGAACATTATTTGTACAAAATGTATTTATTTGAGTGAAAATTGAGATTTTTTTATTAATTTATTTATTGTTTTTGTAAAGATACTTGAAAATATAGAAAACTTATAGCTAATATGTCAACAACTAAGTAACTCTTGTGTTGTCATCAATAAAAGAAATAAAATAACAAAAATTTAAAAAAATGGACATAAGTCATGGTCCCAAGTTATCTGAATGAACCAAGCAAAAAAGTGCATTACTATGAGATAATGTAAACACGTGAAATGAGACAAATGACATTTATCATAATCATAAGCATCACATACAACTTTTGAAATAGCATACACCTCAAAGATATAATGCAAAGATGACCTTTATGAGATAATGCCACTAAGCGGTAGTAGTGGTGGATGACAAGATAATGGGAGTAGTATTAGCCATATAATACATGCTTTCAACTTCAACACTTTCACTAATCCTATTCTTGATACTAAGATTTTAAAACATAGTGGGATGGATAAAAGTTACAAAACAATTATTAAATTTGGTGAGGCAATATTTAAACAAAAGATTTAGATGATGTTAGGATGTACATGAAATATTATTTAAAGTTAAGGAGGAAGATGAATGAATACAATCTTTATTAGGAGATCCATTTAGTAACATATAGGAGGGATGTATGGTAAGTGATGTAAATAATTATTGGTTATTTGTTATATAAGAGGAGACACCTAAATTGAATCTATAGAGGGATGTAAAAGTGTACCTTTTTGCAGATTTTTTAAGTTAATTTATTGCATTAGTTTAGTACTTTTTTATCATCTCTTTTGAGTTATTTTTCTTTCTTATTTATCTTAATAGACTGAAAGTTTCTCTTTTGAGTTGAGAGGGGGTGCATTGCAGTTTTGGTCCTTTTGGAAGAGTTGCGATTCTCTTTGTTTTGTACATAATTTGTGACTTATTTAGTGGATCAGATTCTTTTCTCTTATCCTATAAATATAGAGAAATTTTTGTGTTCTCTGCGTGCTTGATATATTTTGTTTTTATTTTATGGTTCATTTTATTTTCTCTTAGTCAACATGTCTACATGAAAATGCTTTTTCTAACAATTAGTGTTCTAGTAAAGAGTTGTGAGAAAAATGATGTACATGAAGTTTGAGATCAAGAACTTTGACAGCTCACAAAATTTCAGATTTAGAGAACATCGGAGAACCAATATATGTGTTTTTTTAATCTAGCAAAACTCATTATGTCCCCCAATATGCTTGAAATTTTTAGTGAAGATAAGACAAAGATACATAAAAATTTCTTAGTAATTCAAGTGTATTTAGTGGGTAAGGTCTCAAGAGATGTCTCATTGACAATAACCATGGAGAGTTTGTCTCTAGTTAGAGTCTTTATTTGTGGAGAAAAAATATTTTTAATACTCCCTTTGAAGCAGAGAATCTATTTGCTTCATATGCAAGAAGGTATACCTATTAAATTATATTCAAATGAGTTCAATTCTATTATTTAAGATTTGAGAAATATTAATACTATTGTTGATGATGAGGATCAAACTATTATTATTGTGCTCTTTATCTTTCTTCAAATATTTTTGTGGCATCATGTTGTCTACAGCTAGTCTAAAGGATCATTTCTTTTGAAATATGTTATTTTTAAGATTGAGGGTGCATGATATAAATGCTATTTGTTGGATTGTTTAGGTGAAGATCTTTTGAGATGAGATATGCTTTCATTTATGGCAGGAGCAATTTTTTGGCAAGCTCAAGGAACTATTTGTTAAATTAAAGTGCAATTTGGCCCTTCAATGCTTTGGGAGCTTAGTCTTCTTGACATAGAGTTGAAGAGTCATTGAGTATACCACATTATTATGTCAGCAACAGTGCAATTTTTTACTCAATAATTTATTAAGATAAAACGTGATTTAAAATAAGAGGTTTTTTTAAAGGATAATAACAAAGTATTTGTTTTCAGGATATTGTTTGATTTGAAATTGGCTAGCATAATTAGTTGTTTTAGATAGATTTGAGTTTAAAATCACTTTCTTTTGAGTCCTATAAATAAGCTTTACTAAGGGATTTCCATGTGGATGAGTTTGGCACAATGGCATGAAATTTTACAAAGCTAGAAGATTATTTTGGAGAAATGGAAAATGAAAGTGAATATATATATAGTTTTGATTTGAAAATTGGCTAGCATAATTAGTTGTTTTAGATAGATTTGAGTTTAAAATCACTTTCTTTTGAGTCCTATAAATAAGCTTTACTAAGGGATTTCCATGTGGATGAGTTTGGCACAATGACATGAAATTTTACAAAGCTAGAAGATTATTTTGGAGAAATGGAAAATGAAAGTGAATATATATATAGTTTTTTATGATGCAGGTTCCATTTTGAACCAAAATTATTTTGCTTAGAAAATTTCTTTGTGATCTAATGAGATGTATAAAGGCACACATTTGAATTGGTACTTTTTTATCAACTCTTTGAATATTTTTTCTCATATTTATCATATGAACTTTTGAGTTTCTCTTGTGTTGAAAATTGAGTGTATTAGGTTTTGAAAGCGGTTGGTGAGCATCCTTATGATTTCTTATTTAATCGATCGATTCTCGATTCACTCATGGGCGTCGGTGAATTGTTAAACTATATAAAATTTGATGTTCTCTTGTATGTGTTTGATTTCTTTTATTATTATTATTATTTGGTCATTGCATTTGCTCTTTGTTAATGCATGCACATAAACATTGGGTACTTCTCCTAATAGATTCATTAAAACAACTATAGAACATGAATGGAAACCCCTCAAAAGTTATTCCTTGATTTTGAAAGCACCCTTATTTACTTTTGAAAACTAGAAACAAATCATTTTTGGCCAGCGCTTCTCTTCGAACCCAATTACTATTTTCTCAAAAAAAAAGCTTCCAAATTGCCTTAATTAGCAATATAATTTTGTTTACTTGGCATGATTCTTTCACAACTTTCTTACAATAGTTAACAATCTTGTTTCCTACTGTATAGGCCTACTACTGTGACAAATATTTCACCTGCATTATTCTTTTAACCAAACATTTTTTTTATAATTCATACTAGAAAAGAACAGTCATAGCAATTTAATTATTTCTTGAGTTTGTAACCATTTGTTATTGGCAATTCTCTACAAAACCTTAGTAATTTTGTTCAGTAAGATGGTGCTAAAAATATGAACAAAGCTGGCATCAGAATTTGCAGATGCAATATGCAATATTATTTATGTAAAAGCATTTGTTGTTATGTTATGAATGCATAATATCTTTTGGAAGCACAAATATTTTGTTAATGTCTAATAATTGTTTGATGGGATGATGGCAATGAATGAAGGTTTTGTTGGTTCTATAGTCCATCTGATTATGTCTTTGAAGCTTTGATATCATGCTTGGACTTTTTTGTTTTTGAATATTCGAAGATGGCTTTAGGTTATCTGATTGTATTAATATATGTTTTCTTTTACTCTGACTACTTGAGTTTGAATTCTCAATAGCAGGTTTTTCAGTTTCAGGTTGGTCAGATTTGACTTAATAAAGATTGGGTTATGTTGTTATCTATCAAAGTGAAATGAACATGGTTTCTAGTAGGGTTAGAAAGTTGTCCATTACTTACAAATAGGTCAAATATGCACAAGAAAATGTTAACCATGATTAAAGAAAGTGGAGTTGCCAAAAATTTATGAGCTTTTAATGAAGCTTCCTTAAGAGATAGACATAACTCATTGTGTGTTAAATGAAGGAATATGAATAAAAATTTTAAAATGTTTCCTAGAGAGTTTTCATGAATTGGCACATAGAACTAAATATGATTTATTTTATTGTTTACATAAGTCTTTTTTTCATAAGAGTAAGCTCATATGATTAATTATAATCTAATAATTGATTTTTAAGAATACTCTTAATTAAAATTATGAATGATATGAACATAAAATTATAGTTTTTGATAATTTAATTTAGAAACTTCAATTATGAAAATATTATATCATTGACTTGAAATGTACCTTTAAAATCTTAACTAAAAAATGTATTCGTTAAATTTAAAATTATTCAAATAATTAAGAAGTTGATAAACCATCCAAAGCTAAAAAAAGATTCTTTCTACTTGATCTTAAGATTACTTAAACTTGCATATAAATTCAGTTATCTAAGTTGATAAAACATCCAAAGCTACTCATCAACTTGAAGTGAGTCATTGTAGACTTCTTTAAGAAGTGTCATTCTAAAGGATCATTCTAATATTTCACCTTAATCTTATTTATTTTATAGTAAGCCTTATTATTTAATTTTACTTATATTATTTAAATGTAGCCACTTTTATAATGTTGAATCTTAGCTCAAATCTTATAGTTTATTATTTAATCTATATATATAGATTAAATGTGTTATTTATTTAAATAATATTTAGGGTAGAACATATAATTAGTGTTCAGTGGATGGTCACCAAAGTGTGGCGTTTTTATTAGGTGGTTCTTTAAAAAGTACTAAATAGTGTTCAAAATTTATTTCTTAAGCATATGGAAGGATGGTAAACTTTCACTAAGGATTTTTTTTTTTCATGCATGGCTCTATGCCTTACCAAATAAAAGAAGAAATATATTAAGTGAAATTTAATTCAAGATATATCATGATTTTATTAAAGTTACTTATACATTTTTTTAGGTCTATGAATGATAATCATGAAGGCAATGATTATATTTTTTTTTATAAGAGAAAAAAAAGCGTCTTCTTGAATAAAATAATTTTTTTGTAGTTTGAAAAAAATAATATGTTATTTTACAAGAATAGATAGAGTTTATTGTATTTTTTTTTTCTTTGGAGTGGCCAATCAATCCTTTATGTATAGGTGTAACACAAATCTTTATTCATTTTTGCTCGTTCAAAATTATTTATTAAATGTTTGGCTCAAATCGAAATGAACATTATAAAACAATGGCTCGAAAAGCAGTAATCTGAAAAATTTATAGGAGTGAGGATTTAAATTTGGACTAATTTTTTTGTATGAGTTCTAGTCATTAAGCCTTGCTTTGACATATATATATATATATATATATATATATGTAATAATATATATATATATATATGTATATATATATATATATATATATATAATAATATATATATATATATATATATATATCTTTAATAATATATATATATATATATATATATATATATATATATGTATATATATATATATAATATATATATATATAATAATTTTTCTCTCTATGTATATATATATATATATATATATATATATATATATATATATATATATATATATATATATATATATATATATATATATATCAACTTAATGATAGAATTTTGTGTAAAACAGATAAATATCTATCATAAATGACTAACCTTTATGTTTCATTATTGCCATAATCATATTTTCTTTGCCTTTGAAAGAAAGAATGTCTAAACCTCTTTAATATCCTTAATTCTTTTTTAGGATTTTATTCTTAATCCAAATGTTGCCTTCACCATCAATGATTATTTTATTTTCATGTTATAATATGTATAGTAATGAAGGTATGAGTTATATAGTGAAAATTGTTATCTTACATATAAGAGAACAATTTGATAAAGTTGTCTTAAACTATATATCTTTAAACTAGAGCAATGAAAACTAAGCTCTTGTATGATATATAGAAGAAATTTAATATGCTACGATAACAAAAACTTGCTATCATTCTTGGGACTTCCATTATAGGGAAGAAGAGGTACTTTATAGGTATTACATATTATGAACAAAGTTTAGAATGTAATGAAAATGTATGGTAGTTTATGTGCTAGCATAAAGAATATTAATAAAATGAGTTTAAATACAAGTATTTATGACTATGATTGCAAATTAACCATGATATAATATGACATAACCTAATAATACATATGCATTACTTGTAATATATTTTTTTAATATATGATCAATTTTTCATTGTATATATTTGTATATGATCAATTTTCACTTCATGAATTTTATATAATTAAGTTGCTTATAATTAGCATTCATGTATATTGTTTTACTCACAATTTAAAAGAATTGCATGCTTGTAGTATAATTTTTTACCTTTATGCTTGCTGATATATACTTGTAATTATAACTTGGAGGTAAGTGTAAAAAAAATTTTAGTAGAGAATTTGTATACCAAGTTAATCTTATTTAGAAGGAAGGACTATCGTATATTTTTTATTTTTTATTATATGTATATCACATGATGAAAGTGCTCCATATAAAAATGTTAATGATAATAAAAAATTTAGTGAGCATGCTACATTGGGGTATGATAATGATTTACTCCAATGTCAACTCTCTAGGGATATTTATGTGGTTCAACTCTCAAGCTTTATTGACACTAACCATTAATGTGTGTGTGTGTACATGCAAACTTCAAAAAATCATATATGGATTTAAAGCGCCTAGTGTCATAAGTTACCATCATTTTCAATGATTTTGATTTTACTAACTCTCTTACTTATAATTCTCTTTGTTCTTAATATCAATGATACATTAATCTAATTTCTAACTTATGTTGAAATATCATTATTTTAGATAACTCTAGCACTACTATGTAATATATGTATATATATATATATATATATATATATATATATATATATATATATATATATATGTATATATATATATATCATCTATGTATATATTCATTCATAATATCAAGGTCTTATGACATTATGTATTTTTTTTTGTGTGGAAGTTATTTTACACCATATGGACTTCTTTACCTTAATATCTAATTTGATTTCCATTCTTATACTAAGATGATAGATGCCAATCTTATGACTATTTGGGTTCTTACATCACTAGATTACTCTTTACTTTAACTTTGCACTTAGATGATAAATCATTGTTATTTAAAATATAATACTTAGCTCATATGCATCAATATATTATATTTATAGTTATTTAATTGTCTTAGTTTATGTATTCCTCAATTACTGATCATCAGCGTAGAAAAATGATTAACATGCCTCTAATGTTGCATTATCAATCAAAGGATACTACTTTGTTACCATCATTTCTACTAAAGATTAATTGGGTCTACTCTTTACTCAATCAAACTTAACATCCATTTTCTCACATTCTAATAATATATTGTGATAATATGAGTGTCACTCATATCTTCACAAAATTTCAATCTCTTAATTTAATCTCCCATAAATTTATTGAATTTTATCTTCAATTCTTTTGCCTATATTCAAACAAAACTTTTTTTTACATCTGATATATTTTAATATATTAATAATAATAATCAATTCATTATAGTATTAAGATATCAAACTTTATATACTTATCTAATCTGCCCACTTGAGATTAATCAGAATGCCATTGATATATCACTCATAAAATTTTAAAATAATGCTATATTATTTTATATAATAAAGTTAAATGTCTCAATAAGACAAGTTCAACACTAAAATCGTCAGTAGATCAAATGAGCAATTAACCTCAAAATACTTAAAAACTTGAGCTAATTAAATTATCAAATGACTTCAGATTTGTGACTATAATTGACTTGGTCTCGATGAGTTGTAAAAATTGAAATTTAAATATTAAATATATAACTACATAAGAATTGTGTGGTATGTACATATAAATCCCTCATTTTGAGGCTGCTCAAGCCATTAACAGCAATGATTACAAACAAAACCCAAAACTAAAATACCTGAATCTGGAATGTGTAATCAACAGAACAATACAGAGATGAGACTGAACAAACAGATAATTCTACAACTGAACATTTCCCATAAACTATCATCCTTGAATTGGAACAACAATCACATAAATTTGATCGTCCTATTTTTCTTTTTTTAAATATTTCTCACTTTCCCTCTCCCTTAGAGAAATCATATTCATACGTATACAAATATATATATATTTTTTATAAAAAGTCCAAAAATAGAGGCTAATCAAGAGCTGCTTTGTTTCTCCATGCAGAGAGAGGCTTCTGAAACCCATCAAAAATTGGTCTGGCTATCACATCTGGCTTCAGAGACCATTTGCTCGTCGGCCAAATGGATGAGATGCTCTGGGGCTCACTTAAGTTAGAGGCGCTCGATGATTTTCGAACCGAGAGAGGTGCTTCTCCTATAACAGAATCGCCACCTGAAGCCGAGCCGTCGTCAAGATCAGTCCTACTCCCAAGCTTTGGCCTCAGAGCCAGACCTTTTCCTGCTGCTCTTCCTGAAAACGCACCTCCAGCGCCTTCTTCCTTGAGTAGAATCTCTGGTGTGTGTGCGATAATGTGGTCAGCATCAGGCTTCTGCCGTCTCCTGATCGATCCATCGAGCTCATTGGTGTTCTCAGAAAGATCACCATTCTCTGGAGAGAAACCATTTGCTGAACTGTGGGTGGTCTTCTGATGGAGGCTATGGAGTGGATTGGAAGCAGGAGATTCCAGGAAATGTGCGTCGTCTTCAAATAATGAGAATGCTCTTCTGAACCAGCAGAAATATAACTGGAAGTTCTAATGTAACATACAAGATATATTCATTAATCAACTAAATAGAAGATATGGCAGACATCATATGCAGTTCTTAATAGCAAAATGCATGTACGCAAGGAGCAAGAAAGTCTTATAAATAGAAGCATGCCAAACAACTACATCTGAAAGGTCCTGCCACAAATGGAGATTCACATCAATCCACTTGACTTGAAAAAAATTACTTTGATGAATTACTTATATGATATATGTCAACCATTGGGCATAAGTGACACATTCTCTTAAGAAATCAATGAATCATCTCTCATAAATAAGGCTAATATTAAGTAGAGTTTGAGCGAGTTTGGTTCCACTCAAAATCAAATATTCAACTTTTGGTTGACTAAAACTCAACTTGAAATCATAGCCTACTAGACTCAAAATGGTTTTAAGTTGATTTAAGTTAATTTTTAATAATTACATATAAATATCCATATTAGTATGCTAGAATATGAATTGTGCAAACGATATTATGTATGTGAATCCCAAAAAAGGAGATTAAAAAAGAGAAGAATCTAAACAATTGATTGATTGTTCATTACATAAAATCAAACCATTTACACTTTTAAAAAATGGAGTAATACCAAAATTTCATACTCAATTTTAGCTTCATGAATACATTCTAATAGAGACTAAGGTTGTAGAATTATATTGTAACCATAAATCTTTTTCTAATCCAATACATTTTAAAAAAAAAAAATATCATCAACTATAAATGTAGGAATATAATTATGAATCTCAAAATAATCATGTTAGCTTTCTCTAGAATTATATGCTAGATAATTGCATTTAAATTGCATCACTTTGTTATTTTGTTGATCGACTTGGTTATTATGGTCTCCTTCAAGATATTACAATGCAACCTCAAGCTCTATAGCCAAATTGGATGCAACCTAAAAGTCATAAAGCAAATCTATGATGAGAAACATAAAATTATTCAAATGCATAAACTTCATAGTTCGTTCACAAAACTTTAAAATTAGACATCTATTCATTCCTTTAGATGAAAATAAAAATACAATAAAAATTTTGATATTGATAATAATTCATAAGCTATTTATTAACAAAAACACGTGAAAAATCTAAATGAACAAAAACTAGACACTTAAAGTGAAAATTTTGTCACAATCAAAAATTATATTATACTAATTTGACTAAATCATACACACAAAACAACAAAAAAATTGCTTTTGAATTATTATCAATATCAAAAAAGTGCACTACTATGAGATGGGGTAAACACGTGAAATGAGACCAAATGATATTTATCATATTCATAAGGATCACATACAATTTTTGAAATACAATAAACCTCAAAGATATAATGCAAAGGAGGATTACCTATATGATAATGATACTAAAAGGTGAAGTAGTGGTGGAGGACAAGATAAAGGGAGTAGTATTAGCCATGTAATACATGCTTTCAACTTCAACACTTTCACTAATCCTATTCTTAGTACTAAGATTTAAAAAACATAGTGGGATGGCTAAAAAGTTATAAAACAATTATTAAATTTGGCGAGGCAATATGTAAATAAAAGATTTAGATGATATTAGGATGTTCATGAAATTTTATTTAAAGCCGAGGAGGAAGATGAATGTATACAACCTTTAGTAGGGAGATCCATTAGCAATAATAACATATAGGAGGGAAGTATGGTAAATGATGAAAATAATTATCTCTTTATATAAGAGGAAGCACCTAAATTGATGCTAAAGACATACCATAATGAGTAATTGTGACAAATTATTAGTGTAAATTATATAAGTGGCTGAAATGGTCAACTGAGAATGCTAGAGTAGTCATTCATATTCTTCTTGGGAGAGAGAAGTGGAATTGGTATGAGCGTCAATAGAATTGGTGGGGATTATATTGGAGACATGTTGAAAGTCTAGAGGATAACAAAAATTTTTTCAACAATGATCAGATGAATGATTGTTCTTTTCACAATACTAACATGATGGAAATAATTGTGATTGTGACCATAGCCTCCCTTACGAACATCTCATTGACATACAAAGACACCTACTTTTGTTCTGAGTACAAGAGTAGTATGATCATGATTAGAAGGCAAAGCTAGTAACTCAGTGACTTGAAGTGCCTATAAGAGAGCATTGGAGATGTTTGAAATAGCATAGTCTACCATTCATAGCTTGAAGGATGGCAAAAATGTATAAATGGGGAGGAAATTTATTGTAAGATATTTTCTATTTTGTTTTTGCTAAGTAGAGAAAGGAGATATTGAAAATTTTTATTTTATTTATATTTTAAGGTGTTTGCATGTTGGAAGAAAATATATAGGAGTAGAGGGTATATACCTTAGAGATTTTGTTTATTTAAATGTAGATTCAACGAAGAAAGTCCCAAATCTTTATGGTAGTTTTCAAATGTAGTGGGTTTGAGTCTATTGAGCATTTATGCAAGTTCACATTATCAAAAGCTTTCCATTTGGTGTATTGGTGGTTTGTTGATTTGAGAACTAGATAGTCAAGTTAATTATATTTTTTTTATGAAATTCCATTAGAAAATAGAATGCCTAAAACAAGAGATAGTTGATACTATTGGGTTTGAAAGTTGTACCAAAAGTGGACAAGGATTTTATCTTTGAGTGCTTGTTGAGAAAGCCATTGCTAAACACCATCAAAAGAAGGATGACCTAGGTGATAATACCACTGAGAAGGTGAAATAATGGAGGAGGAGAAATAATGCAAACAAAAGATTTGGTGAGGCAAGTATGGAAGTAGCATAACTCAAATAATAAGAGCTTCCAACTTCTCTACTAATCATCTTCTTCATACTAAGATCCTAAAAAATATGAGATGGATAAAACATTACAAAACAATTGTTAGATTTGGTGAGACAATATACATACAAGAGATTTATATGAAATCATAGAGCATATAAAATATTTTTTTGAAGTCAGGTGGAAGTGCGATGAATAAAACCTTTACTAGAGTTACGGCAAGAAATATCGATTAGCAATAATAACATATTGGAGGGATATCATAGTAAATGCTGAAAGTAATCATATGTTACCTATCATATAAATGGAAACACTTGAATGTAAAATCAAAGACATCATCATAAGCAATTGTTGCCAAACTATCGGTATGAGTTCCTGAAGTAGTTAATCAAGAATATTATGGTAGAATTAATAGGGCTATGTTGGAATCATGCTTGGAGTTTGGAGGATAATCAAATTTTTTTTTATTGGCCCTTTCGTAATGCTAACAAGGTGGAAAAGAGTTGCTATTGTGATCATGTCTGCCGTTACGATCACCTCATCAATGACAATGATTATTACTATACACCCACCCTTGTTCTGACTACAAGACTATTATGATTGTGATAAAAAAAAAAAAGAGCAAGTAACTTTGTGACCTGAAAAACTTGAGAGAGTAATCGATGTTGAGTGATGAATGAAAATTAGAGAGAAATTTGGCAACAATAAATTTCTCATTTTATTTTGCAAGGTAGATAAGGGCAATATTGAAGAAGTTCATCTCATTTATTGTTTAAGGCATTGTAGTAATGATGATAGAAATTATTTCAAGTGCGGTACATATTAACTATTTGAAAACATCCTATATCTTTTTTTTTCATTTAAAAATTTTGGTGGGCATATAAATTGATCTATAAAAACATGTTAAATTTTAGAGGTGATGTGCTCTCGTATCCCTCCTTAATTAGCCTTGGTAGTACCCTTGAATAGATTTATTACTTATTATAACTAGAATTATGAGTACAACATATATATCCTAAAGATGCTATTGCACTGAATGTAGGTGGGATGAAAAAAATTCCAAATTCTTATACTAGTTTCAACAAACATAATAGGTGCATCAATAAAAGGTTTAATGTTATTAGGGGTGAAAACAAGTTAAGTCTAGCTCTAGTGGGCAAAACTTATGCTTGGGTCGTCTATTATATAGTTGGATCTAGCAGCTTGACTCGAGTTTATTACCTGAACTTGAACCCGACTCATGTATTTTATATTTGGTTTGAGCTCTGCTTGAAAACTCGAGCTAGATTAGAAAACTTGAGCTTGGCTCGATTACAAAGCTCAAACTAAGACGATGTCATAAAAACCAAATAAAATGATAACATTATTATGTTTCTCTCAAAAAAAAAAACAACTAAAATGATTCAAAGTATTCAAAACAATCCAAAGCTCTTACTTGCAAGATAACTACAGCTGAACAAAACCCCAACAAACATGACTACAAACATCGAAGTAAATAAGAAAAGGAGTCCTCTTGTAAACAAGACTGCAATTGAACAAAATAAAGGAAAACTAATGAACCTCTCCATTGATAAGTCTGAGTATTAGTATTTATAGTATTACTCAAGTACCTTGATATTATGTATTAAACAATAATTTATTAAACTATATATTAGTGTCTGTCTCATGCTCAAAATTGCTGGTATAAGTCAAAATAGTTAGAAAAATAATTTGAAAAATTTATAGGAGAGGATTTAAATTTAGACTAATTTTTTGCATGATAAAATTCAAATTATTAAGCCTTCCTTACAAATATATATATATATATATATATATATATATATATATATATATATATATATATATATATATATATATTATAGCCTACAAGGAGATCCAGATCCGTATTTTCTTTTATTTTTATCATAATATGATTATCCAATTTATATTATGAATGAAGATTTATTGAATAAATATTTAATATATTATTTTTTTAGGTCACAGTTTTCATTTTTTCAATGATTTATAGAAAATTTAACAAGTAAAATTATATATATATATATATATATATATATATATATATATATATATATATGGTCAAAGTTTATATATATGCATTACTAAGTATTGACGTATATAAAGTGTTCTTCACAAAATTATAATAAATTAAAAACATGTGATTTTTTATTTATTAAATTATCTAGTTAAGAATAAGATATATATATATAAAAGAAAATAGTTGTTAAAAGCCCCCGCATTGAAGTTGAGTTATGATGGGCATAGCTTTCTGTGGTATTAGGTGGAGTTCTGTGGTATTAGGTGAAAAGAAGCTGCGCAACGACGGAGGCGGTGTCGTGAGGACCATTTATGCATACGATCTAGGTCAAACTAGTTTTATCGTGACTAAATTTATTAAGCAATTCATGACTACAAGAGGGAGCATTTTGGTTTGAAATGAATGTTCAAGCATATTTCTCCAAGAAAACAAATGATTGAGATATTTATTCAAATATGACTACCATGTGGTCTGCATAAAGTCAAAATTTTTATAATTTTACAATTCTGGTGTTTGTTGTCTTTTTAAAGGTGGTTTTAATTTTTTTTTAATTCAATAATATATAGAATAATCTAAGGTTTATGCTATGAGATTTTTTAGGATAGTAATATATTTTTAATTTTTAAGTTAAAATTCAACCTAAAAGTTAGGATAATTTTTATTTTAATATATTTATCACCTCCTTATTAGTCCTATAATTATACATGACCAAAGGATTTTTATGTGGATGGTTTGGCAGCTTGGCACAAAGCATTTGGTGGTTGGAAGCATTTTAAAAGCAAAAAAAAAAAAAAGTAGAGAGGAAAGAAAGAAAATATAATAAAAAGAGAATTTGTTTCTTGATTGATGGAAGATCGTCTTAATGAATCAAAATTATTGTTGCCTTGTAAATTTATAGTTGAATCTATGGAGGGATAAAAAAGTATTTTTGTAGATTTTTTAAGTTAATTTTTTTGCATTAGTTTAGTACTTTTTTATCATCTCTTTTGAGTTATTTTTCTTTCTTATTTATCTTGATAGACTAGAAGTTTCTCTTTTGAGTTGAGAGTGGGTGTATTGCTGTTTTGGAAGAGTCATGATTCTCTTTGTTTTGTACATAATTTGTGACTTATTTAGTGGATCAGATTCTTTTCTCTTATCCTATAAATATAGAGAAATTTTTGCTCTAATCATGCAATTTTTGTGTTCTTTGTGTGCTTGATATATTTTGTTTTTATTTTATGGTTCATTTTATTTTCTCTTAGTCAACATGTCTACATGAAAATGCTTTTTCTAACAATTAGTGTTCTAGTAAAGAGTTGTGAGAAAAATGATGTACATGAAGTTTGAGATCAAGAACTTTGACAGCTCACAAAATTTCAGATTTAGAGAACATCGGAGAACCAATATATGTGTTGTTTTAATCTAGCAAAACTCATTTCTGTCCCCAATATGCTTGTGATTTTAGTGAAGATAAGACAAAGATACATAAAATTTCTTAGTAATTCAAGTGTATTTAGTGGGTAAGGTCTCAAGAGATGTCTCATTGACAATAACCATGGAGAGTTTGTCTCTAGTTAGAGTCTTTATTTGTGGAGAAAAAATATTTTTAATACTCCCTTTGAAGCAGAGAATCTATTTGCTTCATATGCAAGAAAGTATATCTATTAAATTATATTCAAATGTGTTCAATTCTATTATTTAAGATTTGAGAAATATTAATACTATTGTTGATGATGAGGATCAAACTATTATTATTGTGCTCTTTATCTCGCTTCAAATATTTTTGTGGCATCATGTTGTCTATAATAGATACTAGTCTAAAGGATCATTTCTTTCGAAATATATTATTTTTAAGATTGAGGGTGCATGATATAAATGCTATTTGTTGGATTGTTTAGGTGAAGATCTTTTGAGATGAGATTTACTTTCATTTATGGCAGGGGAAATTCTTTTGGCAAGCTCAAGGCACTATTTGTTAAATTAAAGTGCAATTTGGCCCTTCAATGCATTGGGACCTTAGTCTTCTTGACATAGAGTTGAAGAGTCGTAGATGAGTATACCACATTATTATGTCAACAGAGAGATTGTTATTTTTTTACTCAATAATTTATTAAGATAAACCTGATTTAAAATAAGAGGTTTTTTTAAAGGATAATAACAAAGTATTTGTTTTCAGGATATTGTTTGATTTGAAAATTGGCTAGCATAATTAGTTGTTTTAGATAGATTTGAGTTTAAAATCACTTTCTTTTGAGTCCTATAAATAAGCTTGACTAAGGGATTTCCATGTGGATGAGTTTGGCACAATGGCATGAAATTTTACAAAGCTAGAAGATTATTTTGGAGAAATGGAAAATGAAAGTGATTATATATAGTTTTTATGATGACAGGGGTTCCATTTTGATGAACCAAAATTATCTTTGCTTAGAAAATTTCTTTGTGATCTAATGAGATGTATAATGGCACACATTTGAATTGGTACTTTTTTTATCAACTCTTTTGAATATTTTTTTCTCATATTTATCATATGAAATTTTGAGTTTCTCTTGTGTTGAAAATTGAGTGTATTCGAGATTTTTGAAATGGTTGGTGAGCATCCTTATGACTTCTTGTTTAATCGATCCGATTCTCAATTCTCTCTCGTGGACGTCGGTGAATTGTTAAACTATATAAAATTTGTTGTTTTCTTGTATATGTTTGATTTCTTTTATTATTATTATTATTATTATTATTATTATTATTATTATTATTATTATTATTATTATTATTATTATTTAGTCATTGCATTTGCTCTTTGTTAATGCTTGCACATAAACATTGGGTACTTCACCTAATAGATTTATTAAAACAACTATAGAACATGAATGGAAACCCCTCAAAAGTTATTCCTTGATTTTGGAAGCACCCTTATTTACTTTTGAAAACTAGAAACAAAGCATTTTTGGCCAGAGCTATTCTTTGAACCCAATTACTATTTTCTCAAAAAAAAAAAGCTTCTAAATTGCCTTAATTAGCAATAGAATTTTGTTTACTTGGACATGATTCTTTCACAACTTTCTTGCAATAGTTAACAATCCTGTTTCCTACTGTATCGGCCTACTACTGTGACAAATATTTCACCTGCATTATTCTTTTAACCAAACTTTTCTTTTTTTTAATTCGTACTAGAAAAGAACAGTCATAGCATTTTAATTATTTCTTGAGTTTGTAACCATTTGTTATTGGCAATCCTCTACAAAATATTGTTAATTTTGTTCACTAAGATGGTACTAAAAATATAAACAAAGCTGGCATTAGAATTTGCAGATGCAATATGCAATATTATTTATGTAAAAGCACTTGTTGTTATGTTATGAATGCATAATATCTTTTGGAAGCACAAATATTTTGTTAATGCCTAATAATTGTTTGCGATGGGACTGATGATGGCAATGAATGAAGGTTTTGTTGGTTCTATAGTCCATACAGTGCATGTCTTTGAAGCTTTGATATCTGTGCTTGGACTTCTAGTTTTGTTTACTGAACATTCTGAACTGATTGTATTAATATATGTTTCTTGAGTTTGAATTCTCAACTTTGAAGTTGCATAGCGAGGTTTTCTCGTTTGGGTTGGGCGATTGAGTTAATAAAGATTGGGTTATGTTGCTATCTATCAAAGTGAAATGAACATGTTATTCCAAATGTAATTTTCCCCCTTTTTCTGATTAGTTATTCTTTGATACAATCTAAAATTTTCTTTTCATCTCATTTTTTGCAAGCTGCAAGTATCAGGTTTAGGGATTCTGCTGCTCTCACTGTGTGTTGCCTTGAATCCCACCAATTGATGAAGAAGCGATTGAGCTATTAGTCATTCTTTCACCGATGGCTGTTTACAGTCTCTTACACCATTTTGCTGCTTTTCATATTTTCTTTCTTCCTTTTTGCACCAATGCTTTTTTTTTTCCCTTAAAAGTTTCTATGAATCAAAATGTGTGGTCATTGATAGATATATTGGAGTCTTTTTGTATTTTCTTTTTTCTTTTTTCCTTTTGTTCTAAAGATGGTATAATTTCTTCATGAACTGATCCAACAGTATAAATCATGAAATCCCATTTTATTGATTGCTTGATGCTAGGAATTAAATTTTGAAAAATAATAAAGTATATTGAATTTGTAATTTAGTTGAATGTCTATCTCACTTAAGTGAGAATAAAATCATCATTTTTAAAATCTGACTTTAAACTAATGGATTATATGATTGTTTGCAGATTTAAAAAATATATGATTTTATTTAGGGTATTCATAAACTATTTTAGTTTCTAATTGTTTCTCACCAAATAATAAATTTAACAAAATCTATCATTTCTAAATTCAATCATCCAACTGAGCTTTTAGTAAATTTAAAATGGTCAGTTTTGGTGCTATAATTTTCTTCAATAAGACTTGTTCTGTCACCTTCCAACTAATTAAATATTAATTTTATTGTAGGGTTATAAAACAGGTTTATTATTTGTATTTGTTAGTGTTTGATTTAATAATTACTTGGAATTTGTTGGTTTGATTTTATAAATCCTTTTATTTAATGTATCAATTATGAATATAATTTTGTTGGATTTTATTTAGCTTTATGATATTTATAATACTGTTAGATTAATTTACACTCAGGTGCTGAAGAGTGCATAAGCTCTAATAACAATTATAACTGTTATATCTATTTTATTTTCAATAGAGTTTTTCACCTAAAGTTGAAGTTAAAACCTTCTATTATATATATATTACTAAATGTGTTATTTATTCAAATAATATTTAGGGTGGAACATATAGTTAGTGTTAAGTGGATGGTCACCAAACCATGGCGCTTTTATTAGGTGGTTCTTTTAAAATAGTAAATAGTGTTCAAAATTTATTTCTTAAGCAAATAGAAGGATGATAAACTTTCACTAAGGAATTATTTTTATTTTTAACATATAGTTAGTGTTAAGTGGATGATTATTTTTTTTAAGAGAAAAGATATCTTCTTAAATAAAATAAATTGTTTGTTTTTTGAAAAAATAATGTGTTATTTTACAAGAATAAATAGAGTTTATTGTATTTGTTTTTCTTGCAGTGGCCAATCAATCTCTTTCATGTAGAAGTGTAAACGAGCCAAATCTTTATTTGTGTTTTGCTAGTTCGAAAATTACTATATTCGTGTCTGTCTCATGCTCAAAATTGCTCGTATAAGCTCAAAATAGTTCGAAAAATAATAATTCGAAAAATTTATAGGAGAGAGGATTTAAATTTAGACTAATTTTTTGTATGATAAAAATTCAAATTATTAAGCCTTACTTGCAACAAATATATATATATATATATATATGAGCCTATTTGATAGCCTACAACGAGATCCAGATCCCTATTTTCTTTTATTTTTTATCACAATATGATTATCCAATTTATGTTATAAATGAAGATTTATTGGATAAATATTTAATATATTATTTTTTAGGTCACTGTTTTCATTTTTTTTCAATGATTTATAGAAAATTTATCAAGTAAAATTATATATATATATATATATATATATATATATATATATATATATATGGTCAAAGTTTATATATATGCGTTACTAAGTATTGACGTATAAAGCAAATTTAAAGTGTTCTTCACAAAATTATAATAAATTAAAAAGCATGTGATTTTTTATTTATTAAATTAACATTTTGATTAAATACTGATTAATTTAAAAAAAGTTGATATATACAAAATAGCTAGAAATAATAATAATAATAGTTCTATATGGCTTAACTCATATTTTGAAAATAGTTATAATTTTTATTTATTTACACATCTAATATTTAAATTTTAATATTTGCATATATAATACTTATATATTACTATCATATTTAACACTAGTTCTATATAAATATTAATCAAACAACCCACAATTCCCGTTTGCATATTGTTATTAATAAAATACAACCTAAATATAATAGAGAAGAACAATCAAGCATGCCTTCCACTTTACTGTAAGTAGGTTTGCTGGCAATTTTTTTTTTTTTTTTTGCAATGGGTATCCACCTAGCATCCTACCTATTTTGTGGGTGATAATGATTTACTCCAATGTCAACTCTCCGGGGATATTTATGTGGTTCAACTCTCAAGCTTTATTGACACTAACCATTAATGTGTGTGTGTGTATGTGCAAACTTCAAAAAATCATATGTGGATTTAAAGAAACGCCTTACCCTAGTGTCATAAGTTACCATCATTTTCAATGATTTTGATTTTACTAACTCTCTTACTTATAATTCTCTTTGTTCTTAATATCAATGATACATTAATCTAGTTTCTAACTTATGTTGAAAATATCATTATTTTAGATAACTCTAGCACTACTATGTATATATATATATATATATATATATATATATATATATATATATATATCATACCCAATATTTCTCCATCAAAGGTCTTAGGACATTATAATATTTTTGGTGTGGAAGTTATTTTACATCATATGGACTTCTTTACCTTAATATCAACACACTTTGATTTCCATTCTTGTAGTAAGATGATAGATGCCAATCTTATGACTATTTTGGTTCTTACATCACTAACGACTACTCTTTACTTTAACTTTGCACTTCTAGATTTGATAAATCACAGGCTATTGTTAGAAATCTACAATACTTAGCTCTTATGCATCAATATATTATATTTATAGTTATTTAATTGTCTTAATTTATGTATTCCTCTAATGTTGCATTATCAATCAGAGGATACCGCCCTTTTACCATCATTTCTACTAAAGCTTAATTGGGTCTACTCTCTACTCAATCAAACTTAGCATCCATTTTCTCACATCCTAATAATATATTTTGATAATATGGGTGTCACTCATATCTTCACAAAATTTCAATCTCTTAATTTAATCTCCCATAAATTTATTGAATTTTATCTTCAATTCTTTTGCCTATATTCAAAATAAAAACTTTATTACATCTACGATATATTTTAATATAATAATAATAATAATCAATTCATTATAGTATTAGGATATCGTATATATACTAATACTCATTTGAGATTAATCACTAATGCCATTAATATATCACTCATATAATTTTAATACAATGCACATATGTTATTTTATATAATAAAGTTAAATGTCTCAATAAGACAAGTTCAAGTCACTAAAATCGGGTAAAGTATATCCCAAATGAGCTCGAATTAAGTTCAAAGGCTATACTTAAAAACTTCGAGACACTCATTAAATTATCAAATGACTTCTAGATTTGACGTGTTTATAGTCGACTTGAGCAGCTCGATGAGATGAATTCAACGAGCCCAAGATCACTCAAATCAAAGGTCGTTTGAATGGTCAAATCACCAAAAAACTTTCTATGATCAAATGAATCAATATGAACCGTCCGATTGAGTGTTTTGAGATTTTAGCTACAATGACCAAAAACTCTTCTAAGAATCCTATAAATATGACCACATTCTTGTCATAAGGGGGAGGAGAGCCAGAAGAGAACTTGGGAGAAAGCTAGAAGTTCGAAGTTCGTCATCATCACCGTTATCACCGATGACCACCTATTGTTAACACTGATTGCCACCAACAACCATTACAGCCAAACTACCGTTGCATAGCTGTTGTAACTTGATTCTGGAATTCCAATTGTCAGGATTTCTCACATACAATTTTGTAATCCGTTATCGAGAAAACTTAAACTTTGTACTCTAAAGGAGATATATAGTGGAACATTTTTATTAGGCTAGGTCCTGTAATTTTTTTCACTCTTTCTGGGATTTTTTTACATAAAATTAAGTCTTTTCTCTCTTTATTGTGTGTTGAATTTCTCACAAAATTAAAAGCGTAATTTTACTTTCTTATAAATTTTCCACGCAACAGCCATAATACTAATGCTGATTTAAGGATAGTGCAATTTGCCTAAACTTTATAAAATCATAATCATTAATAATAAATAAATAAATAAAGTTGATACTTATCATATATATCCAGTATATATAAAAGACCTTACTAATAAAAAAATATTTTTGTGTTCGAGAGATACTTCACACGAAGGTGAATGCTTTACCACTTTATAACATCTTGGACGGAGTATTGATGTCTCCATATGAAATAAAAGGTTTCTGTGGGATCTCAGGTGTGATTCTTCCCCTTATCAATTCAATAAACAAGAAAAAAAAAAATTAGGTAAAGAGCGTCTACGTGGACACAACCTAGATTATGATAATTTAATCTGATTTATTAAAATAAAATTATTTATATTCATGATTTAAGACATTCTGTATTATTAATATTCTGATAGAATTTTTGATATTTTATTTTCAAATTATGCAACTGATACGTGTTATTTTTTTATTCAAAAGTTATATAAAATATAATTAAGTAAATAAATTTAAAGACAAATTAATTTTTTCCTGAAATATTTATGTAAAATATATACGACATTAAGTCTTACTTAAAAAATCTTTATATATATATATATTTTTTTGTATGTGTGATTAAATTTGTTCAAACTTCAAATATTTCAAAAAATATATATATAATTATATATAATTATAATTTTTAATGGCCGCGTGTCATGAAATTAGCTTCAGCTTCCTATAAATAAAGAGCCTCGCTGGGAAGAGTTTTAAACGGATAACCTCCTCCATTAAAAATGGAGCAGCGCCTCACCGTGGTACTCGTCCCCTTCCCGGCGCAAGGCCACATTACACCCATCCTGCAACTCGCCACCGCTCTTCACAATCGCGGCTTCCACCCTATTCTTGCCGTCCCCGACTTCATTTACAGCCGCCTTAGCCGCCGGCTCACTGGCGGCGAGCTGGAGCTGGCTTCAGTTCCCACCGGCGGAGGCGGCGACCAGCCGACGGGATTTGAGGAGATTGATATGGTGTTGGAAAGGGATATGGCGGCGGGGCGTGAGAGGCTGTTGGCGAGGCGGAAGGAGGTGGAGAAGGTGGCCTGTGTGGTGGTTGACCTGCTGGTTTCGTCGGCGATCGGAGTGGCGGAGAGATGTGACTTGCCGGTGGCCGGGTTCTGGCCGGCGATGGTGGCGACGTATAGGCTCATTGCTGCGATACCGGAGGTTATCGATCATGGATATATCTCCGAAAATGGTATGTCTTTCTTTAGGTAAAAAAAATTAAGAAAAATTATTTCAAGATATTTTTGATTTTTTTTGTATTATGATAAAGTTAATTTTATTATATATATTTTAATTTTATGCATTCTCTCAATATAATTTAATTATTAGACATAAATATATATCATATAATTAAATTATTTTTTATCTTTAATTATATGATTTAGTAATTTAGTTACATTTAACTAATAAAATTAGTTTCATCTTCATATAAAAATACTTAATTATTCTGATAATTATTTTAAAAAATTAGTAGGCAGCATTTATATTTATTTTAAAATGGCATGAAGTTATATAATTTTAATTTATAGATAAATTTATCAAAATGAAGCATTTATTATAAAATATATGATAAATATTAAAATATTTGCCTAAAATCAACATAATAAATATAATAAAAATTGATAAATATAAGAAAATAAATAAATAAAAAATAAATATATTTAAGATTATAATTAAGAGCATCTAATGTTCAAATTCTAAAGTATTGGATGTTTCTATTGAATTTATTAAAATATAATTTTTTATCTCTCACACTTCACTTATGATTTCTCCCTTCAATCTTTATAATTTTAAAATTGGTATACCAACTTTGAGCTAATTATTATTTTTAATGATAATGATAATCTTTTAAAAACTAAAGAAGATTTTTTTTCAAAATATATTAATAATAGAATTTTGTAAATTTTTAATATTTCAAATAATTTTAAAATATAAACAAATAATAATATTTTGCTTCAAATATTTTGTGATTGTTATTATTAACTTTAAAATTTTTATCATTATTAGTTAAAATAATAAATATTTAAGATTAATTTTTAAATGAAGTTATGATCATATTTTTCTACAAAAAAAATTTAATAATTTTTTTTTGTTTTTCATTTTTTTTCTTCCAAATTATATTTATAATTCAAGTCAACACATTCTTTTTATTAAAGGGTTCAATCAATTTTTTATAAATTAATTTACTTAAGAAAATCTAGATTTATGTATACATTAAGGGGGTGTTTGGCATGGCGGTCGCTGTGATGTTTACACCATAGTCTTATTGATCTCATGATTTTAAAAAATATGTGGCCAAAAAGTTATATTTTTCACCTTGATTTGACTCCTTGTGGTGGCGTAGAAAATGCGGTTTGACTTTGAAAAATAAATTATAAATCATGTGACTTCAACACCTCAACCATTATTTTTTCAAATAGCTACAGCTGTTCCAAACAGACCTCAAGCAGAGATAAAACTTAACACTACTTTTAAATCAATCATTATTTTTTCAAATAGCTACAGCTGTTCCAAACAGACCTCAAGCAGAGATAAAACTTAACACTACTTTTAAAAATAGGTATTTTTTTGCATTATTAGTTTTATATATTAAACTAGATTTGTTTTATTGTTCTTGGAAGTGTGATACCTTTTAGATTTTCAGAAGAGTATAGTCTTACATTTCTGAAAAATAAAAATTAAATTCCGATTTAGAATAAGTTCTAAAATTATTTTTACTTAAATTTTCAAAGTTATTATCACTATTCTTTAAAAACTCTGATGAAGTATATTAAATTCCTTTGTACTCTGATGATTACAGGTACTCCTCTTAATGGGTTCCTAGAACACTTATTTCAAAATCACATGCCAGAGAAATCAAAGCAATTGCCATCAATGTCTAAAGTGGAATTAAGCTTAAATGATCTCCCATGGCTAATCGGAAACCCCAAAACTCAAAAATCCAGATTCTGTTTTTGGACCCCTACTAAAGCTCAATCTCTTCATTGGATCATAGCCAACTCTTTCTCTAATGAAGAGCTTGAACTCAAACCCGAACTCAAATCTAAAGTCAACAACAAAACCCACGAACCTCTTCTTCTCCCAATTGGACCCCTACTCTCCACCACCTGCAACAATCTCCCACATTATTTTCCAAGTATATGGGATGAAGACCACACGTGTCTATCATGGCTTGACAATCAACCTCCAGCTTCAGTAATCTATGTATCATTTGGAAGCTAGGTTGGACCGTTTGGGACAGAAAGAATACAAGCAGTAGCCCTTGGCCTTGAAGCCACAAAGCGACCATTCCTTTGGGTTTTAAAGGAAGACAAAGCATGGCGTTTAGGGTTGCCAAAGGGATACATTGAAAGGGTCTCTCCAAGAGGGAAGGTAGTGAGCTGGGCACCACAAAATCAAATACTAAAGCTTCAAGCTGTGGGATGTTACTTGACACATTATGGGTGGAACTCAACCATTGAGGCAATTCTGCATGGGAAGAGATTGATTTGCTATCCCATTGCTGGGGACCAATTCATTAATTGTGCTTATATTGTGAAGGTTTGGGGTATTGGGATGTAGGGCTGAGAAATTAGCTCGAAGATCGTGGCTCGCTCGAAAGTCGACTCGAATTTAGGCTCGAATCGAGATCGGCTCGAAGCAAACGAGCCGATTTTCGAGCCAGAAATGTGGCTCGAATTTATTTCGAGCCGACTTCGAGCCGGCGCTTTCGCTGCTCGCGAGCGGATCGAACGGGCGGGCTCGCGGCCCGCCCCGGCCCGGGCAGCGAGCCCGAAAACAGATCGCCGTCCGATTAATTCGACGGGCGAGATTAATTCCCTAACGAGCCGAACGAGCCGGCTCGTTTGCATTTTCGAGCCGAACGAGCCGGCTCGTTTGCATTCGGCGCTTTGGATTAACCGCTCGATTGATTTCGAGCTCTTTCTTAATCGAGCGGATCGAGCTCAGCTCGATTCGATCCGACTTCGGCTCGAACTCGAAACTTTCGAACCGATTTCGCGGCATCGATGCTGAGCCGATTTCAGGCTCTAATTCGAAATCGGCTCGAACACACCCCTATTGGGATGAAATCCAATGGTTTTAAAAGAAATGATATAAGGGATGTGATTGAGAGGGTCATGGATGGGAAGGAAGGAGAAGAATTAGATGATAGGGTGGCCCAATTGAGAGTGAAGGTGGTGGGAGAGGGTGGCAACTTAGCTAAGCAAAATATAGAGTTCTTTTGGAATCATATTAATAAAATAAAATAAGTGATTGTTTGATTTTACATCATCCTCTCTCAACTCCAATGTGTAATCAATAGAACAATACAGAGATGAGACTGAACAAACAGATAATTCTACAACTGAACATTTCCCATAAACTAGCTATTACAAAAGAATACGTATTGTGCTATTCATCCTTGAATTGGAACAACAATCACATAAATTTGATCATCATATTTTTCTTTTTTTAAATATTTCTCACTTTCCCTCTCCCTTAGAGAAATCATATTCATACGTATACAAATATATATTTTTTTTTTAAAAAGTCCAAAAAATAGAGGCTAATCAAGAGCTGCTTTGTTTCTCCATGCAGAGAGAGGCTTCTAAAGCCCATCAAAAATTGGTCTGGCTATCACATCTGGCTTCAGAGACCATTTGCTCGTCGGCCAAATGGATGAGATGCTCTGGGGCTCACTTAAGTTAGAGGCGCTCGATGATTTTTGAACCGAGAGAGGTGCTTCTCCTATAACAGAATCGCCACCTGAAGCCGAGCCGTCGTCAAGATCAGTCCTGCTCCCAAGCTTTCGCCTCAGAGCCAGACCTTTTCCTGCTGCTCTTCCTGAAAACGCACCTCCAGCGCCTTCTTCCTTGAGTAGAATCTCTGGTGTGTGTGATAATGGGTGGTCAGCATCAGGCTTCTGCCGTCTCCTGATCGATCCGTCGAGCTCATTGGTGTTCTCAGAAAGATCACCATTCTCTGGAGAGAAACCATTTGCTGAACTTTGGGTGGTCTTCTGATGGAGGCTATGGAGTGGATTGGAAGCAGGAGATTCCAGGAAATGTGTGTCATCTTCGAATGTGAAAGTTTTCCCTGATTTGAAGACGGACATCTCAGTACCTTCGGGTAGCCGACTACTCTTGTTAGATTGTGTGAGGCCATAGTAACCCTGTAGACTGCACATTGCAGGGGAGAGATGGCGGGGAGAAGGCTTCGGTTTGAGAGGTCGGACTGAATCGGCGATATCATGAGATTGATGCCACGAGTTTTCTCCCTGCAACAATTTTCAAGCAGAATCAGTATGCAGTTGATGACAGAGGAAGCAAGCATGCAAGTTATCTTTATTGTATGATCAAATGTATTATAGAGAGAACAAGTTGCCAGACCATTGGTCTGTAACTATTGCAATCACAGTATCAAATAATGAGAATGTTCTTCTGAACCAACTAATAGAATCAAAATAAGAACATTCAAAACTATAACATAATATGTTTGATTGAAATCAATGCCATAGTTAAAAAAAAAAAACAAATTGTACAAAATTTATTAAATCTCGAGTACAAACAAATAACTAGAAATTAGATAATAAAAAATAAATAAAAAGATAAGCGATCGCCAAACTCAACAACAAGCCTCACACCGTTACAAGGAGATACTCACAAGAACATCTTCGACGTACATTTGAAAGCTAGCAGGAATTAGAATCTTCTAAAAACTTCATTGAATCAAAGTATAATCAAAATAAGATGCAAGGGTTAAATCCGATTTAACAAAAGGAGCGCATGTGCACGCAAGGGAACAGAAAGTCTTATAAATAGAAGCTTAAAGGGTTGATTTTAAAATATTAGGGAGGGATTGATATAATTATGAACGAATCTTATAATATCAACAGATTAACCGCCCTCTTGAAAGAAACACCTTGAATCATACTTTCATAAATAAATTTGAAAGTTTTGGTGCCCAAATTTAAATATTGAAATAAACAATATATTAAAATTTTAATAATCAATACATTTATAATCATTAAAAATCCTAATGAATTAATTTGATTAATATTTAGAATATCCAATACATCTTATAGTTTTATTGATAAACCACTTCAACACCTATTATTATTTTTGGTTATCATCCTAGCCTAATATAACTTATAAAGTGAAATCATGATTCATTTATAAGGTGAATAAACAAACTATTTAAATTAAAATGTAAAAGCTCACATGAATTGATCATTAAATTGCTAAATGGAAGCTACATGACCTGCATATAAATCCTAAAGTTTTGTTTGAGAAAAGATTGTCACCTATTGTGGCATAGCCCATGTTGTAAACCAAAAATAAAATATGAAATTTTCATCTCTCTTACTACGAATCAATATCAATTTGAAACTTGTGCCTTGGAGCCGTTTCAAGTGATGCTTAAACCTTGGCATAGGAAACATGACTAATTAAGGAGCAAACCATGAAACTATATGTAGCAGTGTAGATGATAGTGTCGATTGAAAAATAGACAAGAAAGATGTATCAAGTACAGGTAATATAATCAAATGATGAGATGAGCCAAAGCGACAATAAGATGTACAAGCAACATGATCGAACGAGTGAATGTTTAGATAGTGAAGGCATTGATGCCAACAAAGGAGCATGTGAGGAGTTGCATCTATGATGTCCTCTAGAGGTTGATAATAAAGAAGGTTAAAGCACATGCTATCATAGTGGAGTTGGAAGAATAAGGTGGGATAATCATACAAATTTGTCTTAGTGGTGATGATTAGAATTGGATGGGGTTACACCATCTTCCTATAAAGTTGGTGTTGATCAACATTATTTTTTGTTGTGTGAATGATTTGTTTTCTAGCATATTTTCATTGAAAGAGATGAGTCTTGCTTGTTTCCTATAAGCATAAGGGCTACTTGTAGATGCCAATTACATCAAGTCTTTGAAGGTTGCATTTTGCTTGCTAGGCAATTAAGATACTTGTATTCCTTCTTGTTAATGCAATTCAATGGATGTAAAAAGATTTCCAACAAATGATGCAGAGCTATTTCATGTTAAAAGATAATTTCATGATTTGGTAAAAGGTTTACACTTATCTTAACTTTGAAATTTAAACATAAGAAAAAAGGATTATAATTTCTGTGAGAAAATCCAATGAAGGAAAAAATAATAAAAAAAGACATGAGGCTAGCAAAATTGCAAAGTCTACTAGATTTTTGAAGTTGTTCAAAGCTTATCCGGCTTGAATCAAACAAAGGTGGACTTCAATACAAGTTGCTATTTAGGCAGCCAAAATCAGAATTATGATATTAATGCAAAACAAAATAAAACAAAAGGAGAGCACTAGCGCACAGCTAACATGTTTGAGTATGCAATGTGAATGGAAGATTATCTTGGTATAATCACCACAAATAGGTGTCGCTTGATGCGGTAGTAAATGTCATCTTGTCTTCAATTGATTTCAGTGATTGAAATAACCATCATCAACGAGACTTCCATTAAGTATGATTGTTGTCAACTAGATGCTATGAGTAAGACATTGAATAATAGAGTAAAAAAAAAATGATGTGCATGTCACATCTTTAGTTAGATTTTTCGAGGAATTATGAAAACTACATCTCAAATAAAGATGTGAAAAGTAGAAGATAAATTGCCAATGCCTAAAGAATGAGCTTTACAACCTAACAAAAGATGAATGCAGCTCATATAAAGTAAATTGCAATCTAACAAAAGGTCTGTTGATCCATCATGTTTACTAAAGCAATAAGAGATAAAAAAAATCAACAAGCCAATAAAATGAATATGTTGATATGAAGTTAAGGAGACGTAATAAATAAGACATCAAAATTTTAAATGCATCAGTAGAAGCAAACATGAAGGATACCTTGACGTCCTCAACTACAATCTTCTCCAAGTTTGATTTCCAATTAGCCCAAAAAAATGGGCTTTAAACACAGGTGAACGAGCAGCAAGAATAAGTTTGTGAGCTTTAAATGTTTCATCACCAACCTCAAAAATGATATCCGATCCAAGGCTAGACTTAAGCAATGCCTTAAGAGAATATCCCATATCTGAAGGTGGAACAGGGATTATGAACTGCCTCACCGTAACAAGGTTGTTTCTGACAACTCCAACGGTACATTGCATGATCAGACAATCATCTTTAAGATAATCTGATGCCTCAAAGGATGTTCTTCTATAAAACCTTTGTAACCCCTGACATGTCGAGGAGGGGACGAAAACATCACTAACTATAAATCAAAAGCATAAACACCATATTACATGAAGAAAAACACAGAGCAATATATTACTTCTGAACATTCTATAAAGCTAAAAAAAATCTAGCATCAAGAAGTGACATTTCTTTTACCCACTTTTTTGAGTGAGGTGACCAGACTATTTAATCATGAATGAAAACCAAAAACAGCAAAATTTTGCAGGCAACCATGTTGGAGCAAACATAAGCATGTAAAACAAAATCTATGTTATGTACCAATACAGGAAACAAAGAAACAAAAAACATAGGACTCTACACAGAAAGTCATGAGCAGAAAAACAGAAAGATGCTCCGAGAGAAACAGAGATGACTCACGCATTGTGATGGTGAACAAATACCAGCAGAATTAGGAAGATATTCAATCTGGCATCAGACCAGGATCAAAATTAGCAGTTAAGCCTGACTGCAAAGCACCATGCCATCTTGAGGTTTTTGCTCCATAGATCAGCCAGATTCGAGTCATCTAACAGGTCAAAGTCATCCATCCAACAGTACGCAGAAACATTCTAAGAAGTGTCTCTTGATCTTCTTCATCATCATCCAACATTATAGGACTTGAGTGCTGAAGCCTACAAGATAAATTATGAAGGTACACTGCCACCCTCGAAAAAAGATTGTATGACAATAATAAAATGGCAATAAAAGATTTTACGACAAGTGATCGTCACAGGAGAAGATTTTCTAGAAGTAATCTACAACTTTACTTTAGTCGGATGTCTGAGGAGCAAAAAAAACAGTAATAGTTCAGAACATTTTTCAAGCTTGAATACATGTACTATTTCATGTCAAGCATCATCAATTATTTAAGGATGATCATATCAGAACAAATATTACCAGAGATCCACAAAATATTACGTGTGTGAGGACAAGCATAAAAAAGATTTCTAGAAGTTTACAAATCAGTATGACTAAAGTAGCAAGCTCATAGTCCAGTCGAAACTTTCTTACAGAAGTTGTATTAAGTAATATGCTCATTATAAAAGGTAGCCATACCAAAGTAGATTTTAGAAGTTTACATCTTAGTACGATTAGAATAGCAAGTTGAATTTCCAGTCCAACTTCTGTAAGAAGTTGTAGTCATTAAGATGTTCATTATTAAAAGGTAACCATCAATAAGTCCATTATTAATAAAAACTAGGTGAACCTTTAACTTTGAAAGGACTATAAAGTCATGAGAAAAAAAAAATTTTTGATTTATAATCTCCATAATTTTACCGATAATACTAATAATTGGTGGTAAACTGGCCATTTCCTTCAAGCTCCAAACTTTTCTGTTATTGACGATAACAAAATATTAAAGGAGATGGGACAGAGCTTATTACTCATTAGCAAAACCTGGAGGATCATTAGAAATGGTAAAATTAAGAGAAAAGTTCATAATAAATAGTCAACACAAACATATTTATTAGAGTAGAAATAGTGAACATTTATAAGTGAAACAATAAGCCACGTATCATGCCAAAATAAAATAGATTTACAATTGCTAGAAAAGTGGTTATCCCAACTTTAAAAGAATTACCTATTTCAAGTAATGACAGGCCCTGGTGTCCTCTAGACTATGCATGAATAGTACCTATTTCCTTAATTTTTCAATGAATATTAGAAGAGGGATAAAAGGGTGTACGCAAAAGGCACCTTTAATGAAAATTTATCTCATGAATTGAACTAGTGTCATTCAAAACATAACACGTATTGAAGACAACCTGACCATTGCATTTATATGAAAGCTTACTATAAAGTGCCTTTAACATAGCACTTAGAGTAGGACAACACCTCTAAGGCACAATTCTTATATCTCCCTTATTCTATGTGATAAGTTCAAAATATTTAACATATTACCCCTAAGTATCATTTAATCTTCTAGAAATATTAACTAATAATTAAAATATTACATCCTCAAAATTGCATATTATAAACTTGAGATTTGTTCTACTAATCCTAAAAAATTTTCATCTCAGCATTTTAACATTATTCTATTTTTCACTTCTTTTACTAAAGTCTCACAAGTTAGAATTATGTCATTTGCAAAATCATACATCAAGACACCTCACTTTGAGAGTACAGAAATAAAAAAAAAATGTATGTTTTGATTCTCCAAAATCCAAGCCTCAAGCCAATGGAATGCTACACACAACATGTATACATGTTGGAGTCTCCAGCACTAGTCCGTATTAAAGGTGATCCCATGCTAGTTCCAAGCTTCTTCAGCCATCTTCTCCATATTTTAGTTGTTATTTGAGAGTAAGACGATCTACCTTTTTCTTATGTAACCCATCCAAAGAAAGGATAGAGAATCAAGAAGGAAGACAATGCAAAGCGCAATTGAAATGTAATCGAAATTGCAACCTGCTCTTCTAAGATATAAGACCCAAAGAAACCCATACAACTCTCCCTTGCCTCACCTCTATCATCAAACAAAGAAACCCATACAACCCAAAAGAAATTTTCACTTGTGATTACTGGAACTGCAATGGATTTTATTTTCATTATGAGTTTTCTGTCGAATGTCTTCACTTTGTGCATTCATCGCCCTAATTTTCATTGTAGTACTCATTTTTATTTAGTTCTTATACTCCAGTAGTAATGTAACAAACATATATGTGCATATGTATTTTTGAGAGAACTCTTTTTATCGTTACAAATTATGCACTTCCAATCGACTTTAATGAATGCAACATTTAAAAATACAAGAATTTATTATTTTACTGTTTGATTCTTTCTTCTGTAGCTGAGAACACATTTGTTCCATCAAACTGACAATATATTTTCTCTCTATAATACTAGATATTATAAAGGAATTTCTATCATTTGGTTAAGATATAATACACACAATTTCAGCCTGCCTCCTAAACAACACAATAGATTTTCTCACAACAACTTCCCCACAACAACTTTTTATGCCACAATTCCACCACCATTTTTTCATACAACTACAGCTCTCCCAAATGAGCCTTTAGTTAAAAGAACCAATGCTAACATTACTTGTAAAGACAATCAAAAGCTACTCGACATCAAGAATCTCTACCCAAAAAAAAGTTTAGAAAGATTTACATATACCACACAATTCTTACGTATTTATTTAGTTATCTAACACTTTCCTATACTTAAAATGTATATTTCACTTTTAAAAGTGAGTAACGATGGTATTTTGATGTGATATTAAAGATTAGGTGTTATATATATATAAATTGAAGTATAGGTGTTAGATATATAAATATATAAGAATTGTGTGGTATATATATAAAAACCCCAAAAATTAAACCAAACAGCCCTTAAAATATTATCTAAATGCCTACAATTGGGCTTCCTAATAGGAATCTTATAGAATCGAAGAAAATGCCATTTTTTCCCTGAATCCTCCCTACCCGAAAGGAAGAACGTGAAATTCTTTTTAGAAGCCAAGTTTGGCCTCCAACAAGATGATAAAGTTGAAGCATATGAACAAATTTAGAAGGAAACCTATCAGATCATCAACACCCATGTGATTTATGAAGTGACCTAACAAAAAAATTTGAAACAAAATACTCATCAAAATGAGATAGTGTTAACACCTTCATACCCTCAATTATCGACATAAAATGAGTTGGTGGTGAAGCAGTGGGGAAATTCAAGATTTTTGTAACTCACATCATTTTAGAAAGAACATGGTTCCTCGAATCCCCATTAAGGTTACCTTCCAAAAGTTAAAATCACCAATATCATCCTAGATGGACATTTTCCAAACTCCTAGTAAAAGAAAAAAAAAAATCTTAATAGTACAAGCTCCAATGCACTGTTAACCACATGTTGCATGCCATCCAACTCCAATATCAACAAATCAACATATAAAAAGTATAATTTAGAAGAAGCGCAAAGGGAGCTCAATAAAGATAAAAAAATTAAAATTGTCAATGAGTTGCAACCATGAAACAACAATTCACATTAGGACAAGGGTCTTAAAATGTCTCTCATATGATGCACATGCCAACCACGCCTCAACAAAACCTAAAGAAGCCAATGGAGGGTTTCAACCAAAATTTTCAAGGGCTTTCCAATATAATGGCCCATAAAGGATGAATAGATCACCAATTCATACAAAAAAAACATTCTTGAAGAAAGTGATGCCAAGTTTCATAGGATCATAATAATGGCATGCTTGAGGATAAAAATGGCTGTAAAGTCTCTGGCAATCCTTTGAAAATGCAAAGAAAATAGATCTATAAGAATCATTCCCTCATGAATATCTATTGTGCAGGGCAAACCCCGTAGATATAAGAAGGGATAAGCACTTCCTCCTCCCCAATACAAAGGACCTTCAAATAATAAGGAGAGGAAAGCCAATATTCATGATGAAGATGACTTCCATCGAACACCAAACATATCCACCTCCTAAAATCATAAGCAAAAGCCTATCTTTTAAGCCTCTTAGATTCTATTAAAGAATATTTAGGGGAGCTCATTAATAAGGGTGTGCTTGAGAAATGCACTGATTTGACTCGTAGCTTATGAGCCGCTCATTTAATAAATATTAATATAAAATATATTTAAAATATCTTAAAATTTAATAGTTTAAATATACGATTGTTAAAAATATTTTAAAATTATATCTCATTCCCTTATATAATAATTTATTATTGTTTTCTTCTGATTTTTTAATTTTTATTATAATAATTATTTAAATCAAAATTATTTTATCCCTTTCATACTAAATGAGTCGGCTCATGAACTAGCTTGAACTCGTAAAATAAAAAGGTGACTTGAACTCGGCTAAACTTCTTTACACCCCTACTATGAATCATGATTATGATTTATGAAATCTAACACAACTACAATAATAATGATTAATTAAAATTTAATCCCCTAAGTGATGCCATAACTTGACACAATTATGCTAAAAATACACAGGGGTTGGCTAAGGTGTCGCCCAAAAAGCAACACACTACAAAATAAATCAAATCTGATGAAAAGGGTAAAGTATAACACTTTAATATTAAATTAATTGCATCAAACTTATGAATTTCCAATGAGACCAATGGAGAATTAATGAACATAATGATTAGAGGTATAAATCAACATTCTTTGTTCACAAGAACATAAATTCAAATAGAAAATAATAGTATATTGGTGAAGTTTATAAACTATCATAGCAATAGTAATTGCTTATGAATTGTAGTAGATAATGAGATAAAAGATAAAATTATTGTGATAGAATTAGAAATAATGATTGCTAAATGCACAGTGTTCATGTCAAATAATTAGGTAATAACACAATTTGAAAAAAAAAGACAATTTTGTGGGAAAAAAAAGAATGAACTCGTATAACTTGTACCAAAAAAAAGAGAATAATTATTGGACATGACCAAAAAAGGACATACAAAATTTAATAGGATGAAGTACGAATATGTTCATGGTATGCACAAATTAAGTGGTAGAATTGTGCTGAGATAAACTATACTTGATTTCACAATAGAATATGACCAAGCGACAATAAGTTGCTTTAATAATCTTTGTACATACTATGAATGTTTTCATAATATTTTCATACAACAAAAAGTTGCTTTTTATAAATTCATTAAAAGTGATGAGTATAGATAAATAAAGATAAAACATCAAGAAAAGCCAAAATGTAGCTTTGAAAATTATTAAATGCAAGCTTTATGAAAAAAAAAATTAATGAGCATAATGAACATAATATCTAAATTGAGTTTTAAGAAAGAGGTCCATGCATCATGTTTTGAGGAATTCACATAAAGTTTCAATAAGGAATTCATTGTATAACTTTTCTTGAACAAAAAACAATTATAAAATTCAAAAGCTCATGAAATGAATCCAAGAGGAGAACAATACCTAATTTGATTATGATAAAAAAAACAAGGGTTGATTATGATGTCGCAAGTGCCTCAGTAATAACCTCATCTACTAACAAAAAAAAGGCTAAAATGGACTAGATTTAAACAAAGATTAGATTTTCTATATAAAATTTAAAAACTTCAAATGAAAAGACAAGACAATTAGTTCACTGAATTATTAAAGAAAATTTGTTTATTTGAAAAAAAATAAATAAGAAAAAAAGTCCCAAAGACTCAAGGAGAGGTTAAGAGCATGGTTTAAAAAATCATTTGAGGCATGCGCCTCGAGGCGAGCCTCGATTCGAGGCATTTGCATGTAGCCTCGAGGCTTAAGCCTCGCCTCCCTATATGAGGCTTGCGTTTTTTTTTTTTTTATTGAGGTGGCATTATAAGGCTTAACCTCAAAAAAAGTCGGTTCATTTTTTCTTTTATTTTATGGTGAATGGAAGGTTACGTCAGAAAGACACTCAAAACCCTCATTCTACCCAAATACACAACGCTTCCACTTGCTACTCTAAAAAAAGAGAGGGAGGTATCGGTAACCTTCGCCTTCCTCCTCCCCTTGCATGATTCTTCTTGTCTAAATCCCATAAATCCACCTCTCCAAAGCCGTTTTGGATGTTTGGAAAGACTAACTGGCTTAAATCTTGCAAGCAAAATGGGCTTTATGTTAAATCTTATTACCAAATAGCCTCTTGAAGTTCTATTTTTAAAGTTTGACAAGATTTACGTTAAATCCTACTACCAAAGAGCCCCTAAACTTGTTATTTTCTATTGTTTGACAATATTTAGGTTAAATTATGTTATCAAATAGCCCATTGAAGTATCGATTTTTACTACTTGATAAGATTTATATTAAATTATGCTACCATACACCTAAACTTATTCTTTTTATGTTAGGCAAGATTTAGGTTAACAGCCCTAAACTTCTTTTTTTTCAGTTTTAGCAAGATTTAAGTTAATTCTTTTTTCTTATTCTGATGGGTGAAGAAAAGATATGCTTGAAAATATGACACTAAAGTTGAAGTGCCGAGAGAAAATGCAAAGAAGGGATATGTTTACTTGAAGTGCAAATTTTGTGATAAGTGAATTATTATGAATGTTATGAAACTTAAGGATCACTTGGCATGTACACATGTCAATGTTAGCATGTGAGAAAGTTCAATGAAGTCAAGAAAGAATGTATAGAATACTTAAAGAGATATTCGACTACAAAAAATAGCTATAAGAGATATGGAGGAGATGATTGGGAATAGTTCTTATTTTGGTTCAATGATGGTTCTAATAGCGGAAGTCATTTGCACTCATCGAAGAGGAACTCGAGGTCCAATGAATAGATTTGTTGTGAATGTAAATGAAAATGAGAATCTTAATCTTAAACCAATTCCTCTAGTTTCAACAAGAGAACACAGAATAGGTATGCTTAGATATTACAAGATTTTTTAATGAGAATGGGATTCCATTCAACATGGCTGGAGTCCTTCATGGATTAATATACTGCTGGGTTGAACACGTGGGTTTACGCCTTCATGAATGAACATCGATGTTAGATGAAGGAGTTAGAACTTCAAGAATGGTCGAAGTGAAGTAGACATTGGTTGAGAAAGGAGTTATAATAATGTCAATAATTGGTCGACGTTAGGCAAAAATGTATTATTAATTTTCTTGTCAACTCTCATGGAATAATTTTTTTGAAATCTATAGATGCATCAAAGATCACAATTACTATTTAAAATGCTTGATGATGTTGTTGAGGAAGTTGAGAGAGATTGGTTGCTCAAATAATTACAGATTATGCAAATGGTTATAAATCTACAGGTAAAATGTTAATGGAGAAAAGGAAGCATTTATACTAAACTCCATGTGCTACTCATTGTCTTGATTTAATGCTTGAAAAGTTAGGGCAATTGCCACAACATATATCAGCTTTACTCAAAGCAAAAGTTGTTAGCAAGTTCATTTGCAACCATTCATGTGTGCAGAATTTGATGAGAAAATTTATAGATAAATAAATTATTCGGCCTGCAATTACAAGATTTGCTACAGCTTATTTGACTTTGCAAAATTTAAAGAGTTAACAACAACCTTTGGAGGCTTTGTTTGCTTCTGAAGAATGGGATAGAAGTTCTTGGGCAAAAAAAATATGAAGAAAAGCATGTAAAAAAGATTATAATAAAATATGATTCATTTTGACATAATGTTAACTATACCTTGAAAACTACAACTCCTTTAGTAAAGATTTTAAGGATGGTTGATGGTGAGAAAGCTCAACTATGGGTTTCATTAATGAGACAATGAATAAGGCAAAAGAGGAAAAAAAAATTTAGGAGGACAAGAAACTATATATAAAGAAATATAGGACATCATTTATGAGAAATGAGATAGTCAAGTGCATCAATATTTACATACTGTTGCATATTATTTAAACCCCCAATTTCAAGATGATAAATAATTTCATGTTGATAAGGAGGTAAAAATTGGTTTATATGCATGTAAGGATAGACTTATTCTTAAGAAAAATTATCTTAAAGCTAATGATCAATTTGAAGATTTCTGTTTAAATGAATATTTGAATTTAGAGCAGCTCAAGTATGCTACAAGACACGCTCTCCTGTAAATTTACATTCATTCAAATTAAAAAATTTGCATTACCTTATATTTTTTTATTTATTTGTTTATAAAGCGTTGGTGGGCACAATTTGAAGATGATGTGCCTAAACTTAAAGTATTTACAGTGAAAGTTCTTAGTCATACTTTTTTATCTTCTAAATGCACGCATAATTGGAGTACATTCAATCAAGTGTACACAAGAAGAAATAGATTGGTAAAATGAATGAACAAATTAGTTTATGTTATGTTCAATAAAAACTCAAAAATAGATATATCAACTTACAAGAACAAAGAAGTAATGATGATGACACAGATCCTTTGATTATTAATGATATATTATCTGATGATTAATGGATAACTCCTAAAGATAGCGAAGGATTTCAAGTTACAAATAAAAGAATATCTATTATTGATGATGATAATACACTAACATTAGTTGAAAGTATTAATAAATTGGGAGCGCTTTACTTCACTTAAAAGAAAGAAGCAAGGTGAGGATTTCAAAAAAATCAAAAGGTAAGTTAAACGTAAAAGATTATTTAATTATGTTGTTAATGTGTTATTTTATTTAAAATTATATTGAAGCCAATGTTCATTATTATAAGGAGTAAGATGAAAGATCTACTACTAGAAGAAGTTGACGATGATGAGATGCAGTCCGAATATGATAATTCTTCTAAAGATTTTGAAAATGATGATGCCGACACCATTGGTTATGATCATCATGATATATTTTATATTTTAGTGAATGATTATTCTAAACTCTCATATAAAATTTTTATTTAGGGTTTTATGATTTATATCATTATGATGATGAACTAAGTAGTAAATATATATTTTTTGAAAATTTTTATTTAGAGTTTTATGATTTTCATGTCTTTCCTTTATTTCTTGTTTTGAGGCTTACACCCTGTAATGGTAAAATACCTCGCCCCATTTCCTCTAAAGTTTGGTTAAGAGTTAGCATTTGTTGAAAAGGTTAAACATTAAAAAATGTAGCATAAAGAGTTGAAAACTAGAAAAATTTAATGTGAATAAGGTTATTAAAAGGATGATTGGTATAAATTAGTTATCAATTAGTGTAAAGGTGGTTTATGCTTATGATCCATAGGTCATTTGAAAAATAATGTGTTGGATAAAACCAAAGGCAAACAAAACCAGAAATAAAATGTCAAAGTGCATTACAACAAATACAAATGGTAAATTTTATAAAAAAGGGGTTAAGAAAAATGCATATAGCAAATCCATAAAATGATTAACAGGAAAATATCTTTTTAACAGGAAAATATCTTTCTTCAAGATCAGCAGAACATAATCTATTACATAAAACTGGTGTTATGCACAATTCAATAAAGTAACATTTCAGATTTCACGAAGCACAAGCACCAATAACAAAGCAGGAGATCAACAGCAAAACAAATCCAACTAAACAAGAGATGAAACTATGAGCAAAATCAAATCAAGACTAACCCAAATAAAGCTATTATGGTTATAAAGAAGAATGCCGATGCCAGATAATTAAAACACTAAGTGAAAAACTAGCAAAAGCACCACATGCTCCCCGATATTTGAGTGTAAGGGCAGCCCTCCGACCGATCAAAGTGGCTGCTACCTTGTGATTCCCTTTGCCTCACGATCAAGTAATGTGAGCTCAAACAATGCCCTCCGCGTCAATTCCCTCGGCGCAATAAAAAACCGAAACATAGAGCGAATTGTCCTCTAGATTCTTCCCATCACGGATAGAAGTACGACCCTCTTGGTATCCCCCATGCGGTAACGTCGTATGTACTTCCCTGGTCCCATCACCTTCGCTAGAGGTACCCCTTGATAACATACCGATCGAGCCATTCAGCTTCATCTGGACCATGAGACATTGCCTCCTCTCCTCAAACTCTTCCATGTCATCCAGTATGAAACAAAACCTAGCTAGAGATCAATAAGATAGCGAGTGATTCAAACCAACCAGCCTCTACACAGCGGTCCGATCTTTCTTCTTCAATACGAGCTCTAGCGATCTTATCCTATACAATATAGAGCGGGAGGGCGTATATAGAATTTCTCCTTGAGAGAAGTCGGTAGTGGACTCACAATTTCAATTCCACAGCCAGCGGATGATCCAAAATTTCTCCGTTGCATTGGAGATTCTAAAATTTTACCAAACCCTAGGCGTGGGACCAACCATTTATATCATTGATTTGATGCCCAATGGCATGCTCAACTAGATTAAAGGGTGTGGCCCAGGCAGATCGGTCCAGAATTTTAGGGATGGGACGATATACTTCAGCAAGAAGAAAGGGTAAAGAGAATGGGTGACCCAACACCAAGAAAGTCGTGAGGTAAGCGTTCGATTGGTGTTAAAGGCGTCCCTGAACTAAAATAATGAATTCAAAATTTTAACTTTGATATTTATTTTTTGAAAGATTTACATACTTAAAACACAATTTTTATGTATTTATATATTTAATATTTAATATCTCATATTTACAAAAAAAAATAGTATTATTCTTATGCCAAAAAAGTTATATTTCACTTTTAAAAAATAATACGAGTAATATTTTATTATAATAATAATAATTTAGCTAATATTTAAGTAAATATAAAATTTTAGGAATTAGATATATAGATACATAAGATTTTAATATATCCTTATTATTATAATACTTACTAAAATATTTTTTTTAATATACATATAAATAAAGAATCAAGTCACAATTAATTTAAGCTCAACTCATCTACCAGAGGTAGGCGGTATATAAATTTGAGTTCATATGACATGCTAGACCTCAATTTATTAGAGAAATAATTAACTTCAGATGGACTTGTGAGAAAGCTCTAACCAAGATAATGGCTTATTAGACAAAGCATTGATGAGAATGGGGAGTCTGATAAAGATCTTTGAAAAATATTAATGGTACAAGTGCATTTGATGAAGAAGAGGAATTTGTTAAAAGGTATTGTTGAGACAATAGCAAGTGTTGAAAAAAGAGTTTGTTAATAAGAGTTTGTTAGAAAAATATTGTTTAGACCAATAACATGAAATGAAGAAGAGTTCATGAGAGGACATAAGAGCTCAAGATATGATTTGAATTTGTTGGTGAGATCAATAACCTTAATTATCGAAGAAAATAAATTTAATTTTAATTTTAGCTCATGTGCCAATGAGCTAAGTTTCATTTAGCTTGAGCTTGTATAATATAAAACTTAAATCTAAGCCTCAACTCATAGCTTGTAAAGCTTGATTCCGACTCATTAACTAGCTAAGTTTAAATTAGCTTGTGAGCCTAAGTTCACTTACACTTGCATTGAATCATCTTTTATATCTTTATTTTTTTTATTTTTAGTGTTTTTTTATATTTTATGTGAAAAAAAATATTTAATATTTTAAATATATATTATTTTAAAATTTTTTATTGAATATCATAACTCAATTTTCTTTTAGTCAAAATACTAATGCCACAACGGAGATAGGGGTGTTTATAAATGACTGTCTGAAAATTTTGAGTTCTAGTTTATTTATTATTATTTGAGTTGGATTTGGATTAAAGCTATATATCATTTAGATTGAGTTTAATTTGATTCAAAATTTAACTATAGTTTGGCTCAAACACTATTTAGGTTCAAGATAGGCAGGTTAGAGTCAAGATAATTAGGTTAAATAAATTATGTTTTAGTTAATTAGGTCATATTGATAAAAAGATGAATATTCTATATAATAAATTGATTAATTGGGTTTGGTTTGTGTGTTAGGTGAGTTTAGCTTATGGTGGGTTTGAATCAAATATAATTTAAAGATTAAGTTGAGTATATTCATGTCAAATCAATTTTGGGTCAAAGATCGGACTTGAACCTCTTATCAACTCAGATTGACATTCTAGCAAGAGGAGTTGTCTGTTTTAGTGGAGAGTTATCAAACAACAAGCATGGTGTTGACCAGCGAGAAGCATGGGTTGGCCAACAGTGAGTATGAGATTGATTTGCAAGATGGATTTAAGTGGATGGCTAGTTCATATTTTAAAAATGATGAGAATACTTAACAAAATTTTGGAGGCGGCTATTTCATGTTTTTTAAAAATGATTTGATATGTTCTTAACAAAATGAAAAATAAGAAAATAAAAAATTCTCACAAAAATCAAACAAATATTTATCAAATTAAAAAAAAAAAAAGAATAGAAGCAAGAAGAAGTAAGGTGAAATAGACCCTTAACTAGTTGATCAAAAGAAAGAATAACATAGTGAAAACTCCATAAGAAAGTCCAAAATTTTAAATCACTTAAAATCATATCAATGCTTTTAATTAATATAAAAAATATTATAAATAAATGCACTAGCGAGAAGGTAAAAGGCGTCGGCCGGCAGTATTGTCGCCGTGAGTGGCGACCAGCGGCCCGGTGGCGTGGTTGGCGGGCGACGAGGGTTGGCAGCAATGTAGCGGCAAGTAGTCAGTAATGCGTAGTCAGCGGGATAATAGCGGCGATGGTGGTGGCCGAAGATAACGTGATGGTGGCAGCGTAATAGCCGAAATGGTAGATTATGACGGCATTGCGGTTGGTCGATGATGTGTTTGAGTGTGGCTTGATTTTAATTAAAGGTTGTTTGTTGTTGTATCAGGGTTCGATGGCGATTACTGTATGGAAGAGGTTGAATTGAATCGGCGAAATTTTAATTATCAGGGTTATTCTTCGATTATATTACTTGCCTGCGTGGAAGAGGAATTGAATTATTGAGGATTTTTTGGCTATCAAGTTGTTTGTCAGTATATGCTGATAGTAACGTATGGAAGATGTTGAATTAAATCGGGGATAATCCTCATGGACAACATGATCTCTAGATAAACTCTGTATTTTTGGTGATGGATTAGCTAGGCGAATACCACTCCAAGAAAGAACATGCCTTTAACACAAAACAACATGAAGAAATGGGGTCTGAAACCATGCACTGTTAACATAATAAAGTTTAGTTGTATTTATTTTATAAGCGTACAAATATAATTAATGTGATTGATGATATGTCACCTAAGCTCATTTGCCAAAATTCCTAACAGAATATTAAAATTTTGAATGCCACTTCAAAGATGAAAGTAAAAAATCCTTCACCTCTTTCAAAATCCAAATCGATATTTCTTTAAGCATTGTAAATAAAAGCTCAAAATTTCCCATGGTTTGGATCGCATGCATAAATTATAATATGGAAGGCATGCCCATTGGATGTACATTTCTAACTTACGAGATCATTGTTCAAAATCCTAAAATAATTTTGACGATTCAAAATAATTTGACAACCATTCATGAGTAGCCAATTTAGTCTATCAAACATACAAACTTATCCAAAATAATTCCTTATATGTAATACAAAATTGATTCCAATTTAGTACCTCTAAGAGATCATTTTATAAATTATTGACGGATAGTCAAAATTGGTTAATGAATCATTCACCTTAAATCATTTCCCTCGTATCAATTTCAAGTTAAAGTGGTTTCATAATCTTAACACCTAAATTCTTACTATATGCTGAAATTTTAGCAGCTAATAACTACTTAATGAGTTCTCTCTGAGAAGGATAATTTATCATAAGTGCTTGAATCTAAGGGAAGCTTGAAAATAGATCTGAAATGCTTGCAAAATTATGATGAAATCGTAATGTCTTATATACCATCTAATCTATCATATGAAAGTTTGACCCGAATATTACAACTCTCCTACTACGGGGCATCAATTTTTTAGCCCACATGTATTGATTCATATTCACATGTGCGATGGGTTATATACAGGATAAATATTCCAACAATTCATTTGATGGCTCATAAATTATATAATGTTTGTACAACAATAACAACAAGCTTTTTATCCCCAAGTGGGGTGACTACATGAATCCCGTCTCCATTTGTGTCTGACAAATTCTCATTTAATTCAAGTATTAACTAAAGTCATTTTTTATACATCTTAACAGTCTTTTTTAGATCTCTGTACCTGATCAATACGTGTCTACTCTCCTAATAGGGTCATGGATGACACTTTAGCCCAAGGCGACTCTCCCCTCTTATCCTTGGAGCTACTCCAGAACTTTTCATACTCATTTTGCATTTTATCTCAGAGTAAAGCCACTCATCCACGAGCATATCTCTCTGTAACTTAGTCTTATGCTTCTCTTTATCCGTTTTCACCATTCATGATCTTACCATCTTATAAAATTTTCCTCAGTTTAATGGAACTTTTCATCACACCAGTACATTCCTCACTTCCAATCATCCCACTTGAATTCTATTAATAACATCTCCATCTATTTCATCATTTTGAACAATAGAGCTAAATATCTAAATTCGCCACTCTTATTAATGATTTGTTCAGCCAATGTCTTACTGTAGAACTTCTACAACTAAAATTACATTCCATATATTCGGTTTGGATCTACTTAAACAAAAAACTTTAGACTCAATGTTGACCTTCAAAATTCAAGTTTCTCTCTTGGACTCCTCTCTGGTCTTATCAACAAGAAGAATGTCATGACAAAGCATACACCAAGGTACATCTTCTGTAAATGCAGTAAGAACATCCATACCAAAAGAAAAAAAGATAAGGGCTTAAAGGCTGATGTAATCAATTGAAATAGGAAAATATTTTGTCAATCCTCCTTGTGTTTGGACACAAGTAACAACTCTAGTATACATATCTTAATGATTTGAATATAATATTAACTCATTTACTATTATAGAAAGAACATCTTTTGAAACTTTATCATAAGCTTCTCTCACGAATCAATAAATATCATATGTAGATCCTCCTTACTTTCTCTCTCCATCAAACCTCTTAACAAATGTATGGCATCCATAGTAGATCTACTTGGCATGAAACCAACGATTGTGAAAAACTTATGTATCACATCGTAATCTTAATTACTCTCTCCATAATTTTAATGTATGACACATTAATTCCAATTATTTGCACACTCTTGTGCATCACCTTTATTCTTAAAATATAACAAACTCTTTCTCCACTCATCATCATCTTTTTAATCTTTAAAATAACATTAAAAGATTTGTAAGCCAAAATTCCTTGATCTCTAAAGATTTTCACACATTGGAATATCGCGTGGTCCTACTATTTTCTTGTTTAATTTTCTTTAAAGCTTCTGATTACTAATTCGTTAAAAATAAAATTTCTATTTTTTGTTTAGGGTATTAAGTTCTTAAATCGATTCTTTCAGGATCTTCATTGAAAGTTTATCAAAATACCTACTATTTTTCAATATCTTTATCTAAGAAGAGTCTTTTTTATTTTCATATAATCATCAATTCAGTTAGGTCTTTCTTTATCTCTTTGGTTGGCTAACTTATACATCATCTTTCATTCTTCTCTAATCATTGTATAAATAAAGAAAATTTTTTCGCGTATATATTCTTTGGAATCTCTACAGACATATCTTTCCTCTCTCAGGATTTACATCTAAACTAAGTTTTATAACAATCACTTCTTATTTTTATCTTTTCTTTGCTCTTACTCCTTATTTTTATTAAAAAAAAAACTTTTCATTTGATTCTCCGTCGTATTTTTAATGGCTTAAATTTATTTTTTTAACAACATTAGCTCCTCATCCCATTTCGAACTCTTGTAGCTTCTTAAAATATTTTTTATTTATGTTCTTTAGTGTCTCAAACTAAGATAATAATTTGATTTATTTTTTCTGCGATCTTTCGTCTTAAAATCCCAAAGTATGATCGATGTTGGATGCTTAAACTTTTCATGGAATGGCTTCTGATCTTTCTGATCTAGCGATCTATTTTTCTTTATCTGAAAATAATCGATCAGGTTCTTAGATCAGTTTTATAAGTAATAATATATTCGTCTTAAATAAAGTATTATATTATACAATTAAGTGAAAATCTAATATATGTCACTCTGCACCTTGTTCAAATCGAATCATGGCACGTAAATACTTTCTTAGCACTTTCTGGCGGTTTAAATCGATAAATCTTTCTTGAAAATTATCTTGTATTAATCTCTCGTTCGTTCAAAATTTTTTTTTGATTACATCCAAACTTGAGGAGGCATAAACCAATTGATAATCTTGGTATCAACGATAATCTTTAAAGTTATAATTACATGTCATACATGTCATTCACTCTGGTTTAGTTCGACATCTATGAATTTAAAATTTAAATATCAATCTCCTTCTCCCATTTGGTTTCTTGACATAAAATATTTATCTTTTCATGCCGTAATGTATTAATTCCATTAATTTCTTACAAGTACTACATATTCCAAGATTCTAATTCTAATTTCATGGACAACTTCTTTGCCGCATCCATCCAGTAATGTAGGGAACCCTTATTAACTTACTGTGATCTTGCATTGCGCACATTTTTTTTGTATTGATCCTTTGGTAAACGGAGGGCCTTGCGTCTTTCTGATGATTTAAAGGATTAATGTCATGATTATTTCGACAAGTTTTATCTTGGTTATTATTCCGCATCATAACCCTCCACTCTTCACATCGGACTTGGGATCGGCAAAGATATAGTGTTCTTATATAATGTTTGATTAAGAAATAAATTGGGATTTATGGACCATGATATTTCTTAAGTGTTCAAAGTCTCATATTAATTTGATACTTATAGTGGCAATGTTATAAACAATACAAACATGCATGCTCAAGCACATGGATGCAGACACATACATGCAAGAAAGCATAGACACTGTAAATTTCTTTAATATATCACTCAATATAACAGTACTTTTCCAAATTTTGATATGAATACAGAGTTTTCCCAGTTTTTCGGCTCAATTGGCTTTACAGTTTCAATCACACAGCAGAAATTCATGTCAATGCCAGATTCTTCTCAAGGGATGAATAAAAATAATCAAAGAACAAAGATCTCTTCCTAATACGCCAAAGGAAAACATAGAAGAAAAGATATTGACCTAAATAGGGAAAGAATCATCTACCTGAACATTCAGGTAATCACTGATAGCTTCCAGAATAAATCGTATTTCATCTTCATGAGGCTCTGGGAGCATTGTAATGGCAGTGCTGGAATCGGTGGTTCCTGCAACTGTTCTTCTAACCAAGGCAGCATGAACACAACACGACCATCTTTTGTCTTGGGAACAATTAGACCCATCCCTTCAGGAGAATAGTCAGGAAGAACTATGTGCACACTACTTGGAGAAATCATGTTTGGTGCATCTTTGTTAGCCATTCGCCTTATAGAGTCACAGAATGGCCCAGCTGCATTTACAACTATTCTTGCATATGTGTCGAACTCTTTTCCTGATGCATTTCAACATTAATTAGAATGGATAGGATGGAGAAAAGCACAAAAAATTATCATAAGCTATTTCTAGACATCCAAATAGTATAATCAGTGTGACTGATCGAATAAGTGTTAATATAGAACTTTTTTGCATTCAACACACATTCCCGTCCAAAGAAAATTGCTTATAGTAATCAACTGATATAACACAAAAACTAGAAAAAAAATGCCAATTGTTCAGATTAATTTTATGAGAAACTTGGATCTCACACTAGAAAGCAGAATACATCATACGCATGAAATAAACCAATTGGCAGGATGCACTACTTACCAGATTATTTCAGTCCTTAGCTGGACAATGTATTAAACACTTAAACAAACTGTTTACAGTTATCTCTCCGGTGAATTTTTTACAAAAAAAACACTGAAAACATTAATTAGTTGTGAACTTCTAAGGAATGTAATGAATAATCATCAACCAGGCTTCAAGACTCAGTATTTCTTATGTCTCAGAGAAGTGCAAGGTAAACTTTCAGCCTTTGACTAAAGCTACACAGTCTAAATTATACATATGGAAAGTAAAATTTGAAGATGAGAGATGAAATAGTAACCTCAACTTCTCCCAAATATTTTAATCGGAATATTTTATAATCTTTAAAACACAGCCAAGGAGAAGTCATGATTGTGTAGACATAAGCCAAAAAAAATTTAAAAAAACAAAGGTCAAATAGGACCAAAAGGTCAATAGCATAAGATTGTGGTAAGCAAACTGTTCCTGATAACTGAACATTGCTTTGGTAGCAAAACAAGCAGGATCAACTTTCCAACATCATATGACTTTACATGATCCTAATGTTCTCCGTACTAGATGGTATGTGTAGCCGTGTCTACAGAGGAGGACATGGTAAAAATAGCATGATTTCCTTCAAAAATAGGAGTGTGCCTCCCCAAATAACACCATCATTAGGCTTATACCCAACTATTTCGAATCAGCTTTAAGAATCCTCATTCTCCTTTATTTTCTATAGACTGTTGCATAAGATGTTAAACTTATTACGTATATGTAAGTTTAACATCCTTTTGTATGAATCTTTTAAAAATCCACTTTCTCCATTCTTTTCTATTAAGTGTTTCATAAGATGTTAAATTTTGTATAAATCTTTTCAGCATAAGTTTTTAATCATACTATCTCTTAGAATCTTAGAAAATGCCTATAACCAAAATTAGTTTATCAAAAAGATAAAAAATAAAAACTTGATTCCTTCGTTAGCGAAAAAATTATGATATCATGAGAATAACCTAAATTAGTTTAAGAGTACCATGGTATAATGAAAAAATTCCATGCAAGCTCTTTCCAGTGTTTCCACAAGCATGTAGGTAGAATTGTATAGACACATGAAATAAGCATGTCATTCTGATGCTAAACTTATCACGTATAAGTTTAACATCATTTTATATAAATCTTTTAAATGTTGCATAAAATGTTAAACTTAATTATTTGCCTTCTCCCCAACTATTTAAGCTATAAGAATTCTCATTCTCCATTCTTTTCTTCCAAGTGCTTCATAAATTGTTAAAATTATCTTGAATAAATCTTTTAACATAACTTTCATCCATTCTATCATTTGGACAAAGCCTATACAAAAAATTAGTTTATCTAAAATATCTCAATTCCATTGTTACTGAAAAAATTATGAAATCATGAGAATAACATGACTAAATTTAAAAGTAATATGGTATATGCTTTCTTAAGTAAATCTTCTTTCCATATCAATTTAGGTGGAATTTCATAGACCAAAAAAATAAGTATTGTCATTTTGTCATGCAAGTTAGATTATTATATAAGCATGTTCTAAAAGTGCATGATTTTATAAACAAAATGACTTGGTAAACTATTATACATCAGAACAAGTACCCTTGTGACATTCTTTATGGTAGTGATTGTGATTGGAATTTGGTGCGATGAAGTTTTTATGCTAAAAATGCCAGTACTTATGGGATTTGGAATGGAGTTGACCATATAAAAAATCATATTTTAAGAGATTTTCAATAATCATAAATTTTAAGTGAAAAATATTTAAAGAATGTTCATAAAAATGAAGAAGCGAAAACAAATAAATAGCTTCATTAATTCCAAACAAAAGAAATGATAATTAACAGCTGAAATAAAATAATTATCTGGCTGACAAGGGTAACGACACTAAAATTCCAGTAAATTATGCATATGTAATGAAGGTCCACCAACATTTGGTATGAACAACTTCTATGAGGTAACAAGGGCATAAAATTTATTGTTCCAATGTTGCAAAGCATTTGGAGTATATATTGAAGATAGTACCATCGGTGCATTTGATATAGCAATATTCAGTTTCTCATCATATCAATGAAAGCTGAAAACACTAAAAAGCAAAAACGTCTTCATTTGCAGTACAAGAGTCTTCCATTTGTTAGTGTGAACTCATCAAAGAAGTTTCAATAGTAGGATGGTACACGATTTCTATGGTTATCATATTTATCTGAAACAATACAGATTTTAGGAGTAATTGTACATAGAGTGACGATCATAGGCTTATAGGTCTAAAAAAGAGGGTGAAATTTAGTTCCATAGGCTATGGAAATTGTGAGATAATGGCACCAATATTAGCAATATTCAAAGACCTTGTACATATTCAGTGAAATGTAGATTTTTTTACAATAAACAAATGAAAAATTCCATGCAAAATCAACCAAAAGACGCAAAGATTTATGATCAGTAACAAAGCTAATAATCTCAACTAAGTTAATGTGCATATGATACGTACAAGTATATTAAAACCAAGCACAAAATTACCATTATTTGCTACTGAAGTGGATGAATTAGTTACAAACCAAAGCTAATAAGAAAGGAGTCGAACCTCCAGTAAATGCCAGATGATATTCATTTTTCTTCAGAGAAAACATAGTTGAAGTCCAAAATAAATCATATCTAATGAAATAAGTGTTTCATTGGACCTTACTTGACAAATTATCTCGGATGTGAGCACCAATTATTCGCTTGCTGGACTCATCCATGATTAAAGATACAACTTCTGCATGGTTAAACACCGAAGCACCCAATAAAGCAGCAGTGCAAGCTAGTCCTACATTCAAGCGAGAATCATTCATTTGTCCATCATAGTAAACTACTGTTCCTTTGAGACTTCTATTATGGCCTTTTCTGGCCAGTGTAGGAAAAAGTTCAATTGATTCATCTGCAGAATAGTATCGGGACAAATGCAACATTCTTCTACCAGCTACAAGATCATACATCTTTAATCCAACCCAAAAATATAGAACCTCAAACCAATCAAAACAAGGTGTCATGCATGGCAAAGCATGGCATAAGTGAGGAGCATTCTCAATAACTTGCTGATGGATAATCCTCATGGACAACATGATCTCTAGATAAACTCTCAGTATTTTTAGCTGATGGATCCATAGCTAAGGGGCGAATACCACTCCAAGCTGAAAGAACATCAGCACGCCTAACCTGAAACAGCATGAAGAAATGGGGTCATACACTGAAACCACACCTGTTAACATAGTAAAGTTTAGTTGTATTTATTTTATAAAGCGTACAAATATAATTAATGTGATTCAGTGATATGTCAGCCAAGCTCTGTTGCCAAAAACTCCCTACGTAAAAATATTAAAATTTTGAATGCCACTTCAAAGATGAAAGTAAAAAAATCCTTCACCTCTTTCAAAATCCAAACGATCGATATTTCTTTAAGCATTGTAAATAAAAGCTCAAAATTCCCCATGGTTTGGATACGCATGCACATATAGAAGTATAATATGGAAGGCATGCCCATTGGATGTACATTTCTAACTTACAGAGATCATTGTTCAAAATCCTAAAATAATTTGCCGACGATTCAAAATAATTTGGCAACTATTCATGAGTAGCCAATTTAGTCTATCAAACTTACAAACTTATCCAAAATAATTCCTTATACTGACAATGTAATACAAAAAAGATGTGTTTTCCAATTTGATTTAGAGTCGGCGGCTTTCACTGACTGTTTGCTTCAAAAGTAATCACAATCAGATTTGACTATCAAATTTTCGGATACTTTTCAGAAGCTGTTTTTGATAATCATAGCTATTAAAATGTGGTATTTGTCAGAAAGTTATTATTTGAAATTTTAAAAAAAAAAATTTGCAATATCAAAAATAACTTTTCAACAAGTTACTTTCTTCACAGTAGTTTTACAATCATCTTTATAGAAAGTGCAACTACTCTAAATAGACTCTTAATAAAGTATTGTCTATTGTTTAACTTTTTTGAAATAAAAAAATTTGTAATACCCACTAACTTTTTTACACAATAGCTTTTCATAATGCTTTGATTTCCCCAAACTTGTTTTATTTAGAACCGTTGGTTGCTTGAAAATGAAATAAAGTGTATTTTGATTATTCTATAGTTGTTTGGATGAAAATCTTATAAATTTAGGGATTTTTTTTTTATTTGATAAAATGAATGTAATGTCATATATTTAGTGGGGATCAATGATGTTTATGGTAGGCTGTGATCGGTGGCGGTGGTTAGGGTGGCGGTGGGCAGTGATGATGGTCGACGATGGTGGTAAACGATAATGATGGTGGATGATGGTGGTGGTTGGTAGCGGTGGTTGCCGATAGTGGTGGATAGCGATGGTAGTCGGTGGCGAGGGTGGTTGTGGGTGGTGGTGGTCAGTGGCAGTGAAGGTCGACTACGACGGTGGTGGTCGACGGTAACGGTGGTTGGGGCAGTGATCATCGACGATGGCCAGCGGCGGTGACGATGGCTGGGTGCCACACCGACCGTAGTGATGGCAATAATGGCGACCGTGGCTGGGTCAACTAGTAGTGGCTAATAGATGGTGATGAACGGCCGACGATAATGATTTTCACTTTACACCAAATGGCATATTTATAATTCACCCAAATTGAACAAATTCTAAACACATTAAATTTGAACTAAATGAAAATTTTTAAATACATTAAAATTTTACATTACAAATCAAAATTATCAAATTAATTATAATTTTTTTTAAAATCCCTCGGTTCTGAATATAATAAACTTATTTTGCATCAAACAGGCCCTCGGTTTCCCCTTAGTTCCCTCCGTGCTATCTCCCCTTGTTCATTGAAGTCTGCAAATCCGAATCCACCTCGCTACTGAGATGTGGCGTCTCGATCTAGCCCGGGGTCAATCTGCTGCACTCGGCGTAGTCCCGTTCCTCATTCCTTCCTCAGTTGCGGCCTGCGGCATACTCACCCATTCCTACGGCCTGATCCCACTGGTAATCGAGCAAACCTCGCGCGGCGAACGCGCCCATGACATCTTCTCCGTCCTCGCGAGCGGATCGTATGTATAAGGACCCATCTCGACGACACCGCTTCCATCGGTTGCCCGGCTTTCTTTTCCTCGAATGAGAACCCATCAAAACCCGTTCACCGCTACATCGACTCTCGGCGTTATCACTTCCGGTCGCGATCTACGATACCATCCAAGATATTCTACGGCCACCACTTTGCATTGGTCGAGCTTCCATGGGATCTCTTCTTCTTGCCGGTGCACCGGAACGCCGCCTCCCAATTCCCCTGATCATGGTACACCAACCTTCTACCTCCTAGATGGCCGCCGTGGATATTGCCATCCATGCAAAGGAGATCATCAAGATGCCTAGGTGTTGCTTTTATGATTTGAATTGCAAAAGTGTTAGTCTGGCGCCTAGGTGTTGCTTTTATGGCCTGCATTTCGTAATATTTAGTATTTGGGGATAGACAAGCTAGCGACACGAATGGGTCTATGGAACCTCGTGTGGTGGTAATCGCTAAATGAAGCTTATGACTTTTTAAAGATTTTTTTGATAGTTTTCTCCCCAAGCGACACATCCCTTAGAGTATTGTACTTATGTAAACACTTATTCAGAAAAAATAAAAGGACTTTGGCTTTTGTGTGTGAAAATGTAGTAAAAATTTTTTGCTAGGAGTTTGGTGGTCGACCGTCTGAGGGATTTAGTGATCTCTCATTACAGTTCTATTTTGATGAGTACAACTACTTCATATCCTTTTACTTTGACGAGTGGAAGATCCTTGAAGCGCTTTCTTCTAATATCCACCGGGACTCCTCTCCTCAAATTCTCCTCCAACTTTTCTAAAATGAAGTTAGTTTTAAGCGTTTTGTTCATATTTTGTTTGTGAATCTTTGCGACTTAATGAGAATCACCATTTCAAAGAGCTTGAATTATACAATCAAGAGTGCGAGCTTACATCCTCTAACCATCTTATTAAAATCTTTAATGAAATATAATGTAAAAATCCCTCTTCAAAAGTCATACTATTGAGGCAAATACAAAAATTATTTTATCAAAAAATTTTGAAGAAACATCGGGAAGCTCTTGAATTAGGCCCAAAGCTTAATTGCCAACCTTATGAATCAATTTTAATTATATATAATTGATAATGACATTAATAGTGATGTTTATTTACGGGAGAGGATGTATGCATATAAAAAAATTGTTGTTAGAAATCCTTTCAATGAGGATAAAATATAACTTTTTTTTTAGGGAACCCTATATAAGGGAACTTTATTGCTTAAATAAAAGGTCTAAGGTTAAACTGACTACCTCAAAAGCTACAATCAACCTAAAGAGTAAAACCCTTATCTAAGTACAAAACTCAAACAACAAAAGCAAATACAAACCCCAAGAAACAAAGAAGCAAAGCTTTGCATGCAGCCATATCCGCTACCATCCTCTTGCGGCGAGTAAAGGAGCTTTGACAAACGAAAAATTAGCAAGAACCTGCAAAAAAAGAAGACACCTGCAAATATCTTGAATGCCAGTAAATACCTATAAGAAAGGAAATAATTATATTTGGAAATCATAATGCGAGAAAGGATTTGAATCAATCCACTAATGGGAAACTACATACATATGCATCCCACCGTGGTATCACATATATGCAACTACCATCCAAATCGAGATTGTCACACCCGCCGAGAAAACAAACCAAACGACCGGCCCATTGAAGAAAATTATAAAGCTCACCACTAGATATAATCAAGAATAGAAAGTAGTTGATATCCAGGATGAAATCAAATCACCTTACAACTCGAGCCATCAACTTATGTTTATGATCATAAAGATAACCAACATGAGAGAAAGCAAGGAGGTAATAATAAACAACCCGACAACCGCCATGTAATAAACCCGTGATAGTATAAGAAATCTCCATAATATATAGTTAAACATTTTACTATCGCCTCTATTCAAATTGCAACATGTAGCCAACAACTTGTAGCTAATCCCAAGTGGAGACAAATATAATACCAAAATCCAAAATCCTACCTCTCTAATCAAACCCACCCAATCACCCATACCGCAGAATAAAACAAAAGCCAAATACTTTTACCTACACATGCATTCTTATAATCAAATAAATACATCCTTTGAAAATGCACAATCCCATCCAAAGGGAGACATATCCAACACCGAGAAACAAACATTTTCCTCTTTATCAATAATTAAACGTACTAACCAATCTAAAATATATGCAAGAGCGCACCAACAAGCCAAAAGAAAATGTAAGAATGTAGAAGAAAGAAAGACAAATATCAAAAGTATCAAGCATTTCCCTACCAAGACAATAATTCCTACCCGATGTAATCAAACACCACATCTTCACCAAGTAACCAATGATATCCATATTCCAGCTAATAACGAAAAGAATGACAGCATATAAACTTTTTTCCCATGAGAAAACGATTCTATAAAGCTAGCAATTTCTTACGCCCAAAGGAGTCAAGACTCCAATCAAAGAATGGGTGATAAACACTACTACCCACCCAACAGTAAATTTTCTCCAACCATCAAAACCTCCTTTAAAACATCGGAGAAGTTCCTCAAAACCGAAAAAAAAAAGCAGAAAGAATCCATAAAATTACAAAAGAGGGAAAAAGAATAATCTCCAATCAAGACCATATCCGTTCCAAACATAAGTTACATTTTCCTAATAGGGAGACATATCTAAGCCACAAAACCCTTAATAGGCGAGGAATATTATCATTGAAAAATATTTTAACCATATACTTTGCACCCGGACAGTAAAATCCGCATAAGAATTCCCTTCGATGAATATGAGAGATGTGATACCCATGGAAGCAAGCCCTTATTTGATATATACTCTATTGAAAAGATTGTCATAAAAAATTTAAAATGGAAATATGATTTATCATAAAATAAATGAATATGTTCTTTTATTTGATAAAAAATATTTTTTATTTCTTTATGAGAGAAAAACAAAACAAAAACAATCTCAACCATTGCTCAGATTGCTTTAGTGTAATATTCATAAATAACAATACACATTACAAAAAAAAAACACAACAAATGATGCTAAACATCTGCTTTAGAAATATCTCTTAAAATTTTCAAGATCTAAAGATACTAGAACATATGTGTACTAAACATACAAAAGCGATTTTGTAATAATTCAAATATCCTATATAACGTAGAGGAATTATAAATAATTATTCCGCCTTTACTTTAGAAAATAAAATTTCATAATCGTATTATAAAAGAAGTTAATTATAAGTAACCCTCTACACATTATAAGATCAATTCCTTAGATCCAAATAATCATAATACATAGATATCTCTTCAAAACCACGCCCAAAGAACATTTTTAGAAGTCATCAGAATTTACGACGCAAACTTTCCAAAAAAGAGAGAATCAACAACATAAAGCGAGATGTTATCTCGGTAATTTATGGTAATAATTAAAACACACATTTTCATCATAAATATTTAAAATAATAATAAGTATTAAGTCCGACAAACTAAAAAAAAACCTTATGTAAACATTCATATGTGTGTAATTTTGAAATAATTGTAGAATACAACAAATTTGATTGATTCTTTAAAGCAGATGTAATCTGTAATAATCAGATTTTCAATATTATAATGTATTATCGGCATTAACAAAGTTACTTTTATTTCTCACGGACGCGTGTTCGTGTGACATTGACCTGCATCGAGACGCCACATCTCAGGGTTTAGCGGCTTGCAAATGAGGTGGATTCGATTTGCACGCGGGACAATGGAGATAACACGGAGGGAAAAGGGGAAATGGAGGGGTTGTTTAAATACAAGTGGATTCAAATATTTAGTTCTCCCAAATCAGGTAACAAGAATAATTCAGATTTAAACATCACCTCTATTTCCCTTTTCCTTTATCTCCCTTATCCACGTCAAACCAATCCACCTCGCCAAGCAAAATACTAAACCCTACCGAGAGGTGTCTGCTCGCCACTCGCTCAAGCTTTGCCGGAAAAGTAATATCTAGTTTTAATGTCTATTATAATATCAAATACATTATTATCGCTTTAAAGAATACAATCAACAAATTTCAGATTCTACAATCATTTCAAAATTACACACATACGCACGCTTAACCTGTGATCAGCGTTTCTTCGTTGTCTGCCTTTAATACTTCAACTATTATTTTAAATTGTAATATTTATTTAATAAAATGCTGTTTTAATTATTATCATGGACAAGATAACATCTCGCTTCGTAGTTCATTTCTTTTTTTTTGAAAGTTTGCGAGAAATTACAATGACTTCAAAATGTTCTTCTCGATATGGAAGAGATATGCTATGTACTATTATTTGATCTAAGAATCGATCTTATAATATAAAGAGGTTACTTATAATTAACCTTTCTAAGATCTCCGGCCTATTATAATTTTATTACTTTAAGACTAATAATTAAGAATTTATAATTCCTCTGCAGTTATATAAGATATTTGAATTATTACACAAAATCGCTTTAAATTATGTTTACATATATGTTCTAAGATATCTTTAGATCTTGAGATTTTAAGAGTATTTCTAAACACCAAAAGCCGATGCTTAAGATCCCACCGTATTTTTTTGCATGTAACGTACATATTATGATTAATTTATGAATATTTTGAGAACAAAAGCAATCCCAGTAATGATTATTATTTTGTTTTATTTTATTTTTCCTCGATAAAGAAATAAAAGTATTTTTTATCAAATAAAATGGGAAAATATTCATTTATTTTATGATAAATCATATTTCCAATTTAATTTTTACGTAATACTTCCTTCCAAGCTGAGTATATATCAAATAAAAGAGCTTGTTCCATGAACTATCATATCTCTCATATTCATCGGCGGAATTCTCACGGATTTTGGCTAATCGGAGCAAAGTCTCTATGGTTAAAATATTTTCAATGATAATATTCCCCCTATTAAGGGTTTTGTAAACTTAGATAACCGTCTCCACTATATTAAAAATGTAACTTATATTTCAGAACTTGATATGAATCGACAGATATTATCCATCTTTTTCCCATATCTTTTGCAATTTTACGATTTACTCGCTTTTGTTTTACTTTTGAGAACTTCGATGTTTTAAAAGGTGATTTTGATGGAGAAATTTACTTCATCTCAGTGGACCGGGTTATTTATCACCCATCATACGCGATTGGCTACCTAAGACTCCTTGCATTATAATTGCTACCAGTATAGAATCGCTTTTCAGTCACGGAAAAAGTTTGTATCAAGTCATCCTTTGTTATTAAATAAATATGGATATCATCGCTATGTGAAGAGGTGTTGATTACATCGCAGAATTATCGCCTGGTCCGCGAAGTACGTTGATCGCCTTCGATATTTGTCTTCGCTTTCTCTGCTTCGCTTTCCTTTACTATTTGCCCGCTTAAAGATATATTTTCCTGATTGATCGCTTAATTATCGATAAAAGAGAAAATGTTTTCTTTGGTGTTGATATGTCTCCTTTGATGGGGATTGTCACTGAAGGATGTATTTCGTATAAGAATGCAGTGTAAAAGTATTTGGCTTTTCGCTTTATTCTGGGACTAGGTGATCGGGTTTGATTATCGAGAGGTAGGACTTTCATGGATTTTGGTATTATATTTGTTTCCTGATCGGGAGCTATAAGTTGTCGCTACGAGCAATTTCTAATGAGATTAAAAATGTCTAACTATATATTCATCGAGATTTCATGCCTATCTGGTTTATTACACGGCGGTTGTTGGGTTGTCTATTATTACCTCCTCGCTTTCTCTCACGTGTTATGCTATGATCGATAAACATATTTGGCCAGAAGGTGATTTGATTTCATCCATGGATAACTACTTTCTATTTACGATTATATCTGGTGGTGAGCTTTATAATTTTCTTCAAGGGACGGTCGTGTTTGTTTTCTAACGGAAGTCAATCTCCGATTTATGTGGTATATATGGTACTCTGGGGACGATATGTATGTGGTTGCCAACCAGTGATTGATTCCTCGAACTCCTTTCTCCGCATTATGGTTTTACATATAATATATTTCTTATATACGGCATTCAAGATATTTGATGTTTTCTTTATCATATGCTTCGCTAATTTTTCGTTGGATCAAAGTTTACTCCCGAAGAGGATCAGAATGATATGGTCGATGCAAAGGTTTGCTTTTGTTTTGGGATTTGTATTTGCTTTGTGTGAGTTTTGTACTTGGGATAGAGTTTTACTCTTTAGTTTGACTGTGAGTAGTTCTAGCTTTTAAGGATCTTGTAACCTTTTTATTTAAGCAATAAAATTACCCTATATAGGTTCCTAAAAAAAAAGTTATATTTTATCCTCACATGAAAGGATTTCTAACAACAATTTTTTTATATGCATACATCATCTCCTGTAAATAAACATCACTATTAATGTCACTGTCAATTATATATAATTAAAATTGATTCATAAGGTTGACAATTAAGCTTTGAGCCTTATTCAAGAGTTTTCCGATGTTTCTTCAAAACTTTTTGATAAAATAATTTTAGTATTTGCCACAATAGTGTGACTTTTGAAGAGAAATTTTTACATTATATTTCATAAAAAATTTTAATAAGATGGTTAGAGGATGTAAGCTCGCACTCTTGATTGTATAATTCAAGCTCTTTGAAATGGTGATTCTCATTAAGCTGTAAAAGATTCCCTAAAACAAAATAAATGAGGTTAAATAAAAAGGTTACAAGATCCTTAAAGGGGGTTAAACTCTGAGACTACCACTCAAAGAGCTACAATCAACCTAAAGAGTAAAACCCTTATCTAAGTACAAAACTCAAACAACAAAAGCAAATACAAACCCCAAGAAACAAAGAAGCAAAGCTTTGCATGCAGCCATATCCGTACCATCCTCTCATGCAGTAAAGGAGCAATAAACTAAAAATTAACAAGAACCCGCAGACACCCGCAAATATCTTGAATGCCAGAATATTATAAGAAAGAAATAATTATATTTGGAAATCATAATGTGGAGAGGAGTCAATCAATCCACTAGTTTGGAAATTACATACATATCCCACCAGTACACATATATGCAACTACCATCCAAATCGGAGATTGATTTGCCACCCGAGAAAAACAAACAAAACCATCATCAGAAGAAAATTATAAAGCTCACCACCATGATATAATCAAGAATAAAAAAAAGAATATATCCACTGGATGAAATCAAATCACCTTACAACTCGTCAAATCAACTTATGTTTATAGATCAAAGATAACCAACATGAGAAAAGCAAGGAGGTAATAATGACAACCCGACAAATCATGTAACCCGGGGATAGCATAAGAAATCTCGATGAATATATAGTTAGACATTTTACTATCGGCCCTTATTCAAATCGAACACGTAACCACTTGTAGCTAAATCCCAGGAGACAAATATAATACCAAAATCCAAAATCCCTCTCTCAATAATCAAACTCACCCAATCACCCATACCCTAATAAAAAGCCAAATACTTTTACCTGAAATGCATTCTTATAATCGAAATACATCCTTTCACGACAATCCCAATCGAAAGGAGACATATCCAAAAAGAAACAAACATTTTCCCTTTTATCAATAATTAAACGTCAACCAATCTAAAAATATATAAGAGCACCAACCAGCCAAAAAAGGAAACAAGGTAAATATCAAGAAAAGAAAGACAAATATCAAAAGCGATCAACATTCTGGATCAAGAATAATTCCTACCACGTAATCAAACACCACCTCACCAAGTAACCAATGATATCCATATTCCACTAATAACGAAAAGGATATAAACTTTTTTCCCGCACAGAGAAAACGATTCTATCTGTCAGAAGAATTTCTTATGTCGCAAAGGAGTCTTAGGTAAGACTCAATCGCCAGAAGAATGATAAAACAACCTACCACCCACAATAACAGTAAATTTCTCTCCAACCATCAAAACCACCTTTTTAAAACATCGATGGAGAAGTTACTCAGAAAATCGAGTAAAAATAAAGAGCAGAGTGAATCCAACACCATAAAATTGTGAGAGAAGATGAATAATCACTAATCGACATATCCAAGTTCCAAACATAAGTTACATTTTCCAACATAGTAGACCAGCTCTATCTAAGTTCACAAAACCCTTAATAGGGAGGTAATATTATCATTGAAAATATTTTAACCATATAGGACTTTGACCCTGACAGAAAATAATACAGAATTCTTCTGAATGAATAGACGATAATCATAAGCAAGAAGCCCTTTTTAGTTGATATATACGCTTCAAGTATTGTCATAAAATTCTAAAATGGAAATATGATTTATCATAAAATAAATGAATATGTTCCTTTTATTTCTTTATGAGAAAAAAAATAAAATAAAAAATAAAAATAATCTCAACCATTGCCTAGTTCTCGAATATTCATAAATTAATCAATATGTAATAATACATATTACATGCAAAAAAACAAATAATGATGGATCTAAACATCTAAATAAAAATCTTAAAATTTTCAAGATTTAAATATACTAACATATGTGTACTAAACATACAATAAACGATTTTGTGATAATTCAAATATCCTATATAATGAGGAATTATAAATTCTAATTCGCCTTTCTTTAAAAAATAATAAAATTTCATATCGCAATACTAAAAGGTTAATTATAAGTAACCTCTAAGATCATTCCTAGATCCAAATAACCATAATACATAGCATATCTCTTCGAAACCATGTCCAAAGAATATTTTTAGAAGTCACTGTAATTCTACGTACGCAAACTTTCCAAAAAAAGAGAGAAATCAACAACATAAAGCGAGATATTATCTTGTCTACTTATGATAATAATTAAAAACACACATTTTCATCATAAATATTACAACCAAAAATAATAAAGTATTAAGTCCCGACAAACCAAGAAACCTTATGATCACGATGTTACGTGTAATTAAAATGATAGAATACAACAGACATTACAATTCTTTAAAGCGATAGCGTAATCGATAAATGTATACATTATCATTATTATAAACATTGGCATTAACAAAGTTACTTTTCTATTTCACGACCGGCAAGTTCGATATGACGGGCAGACAAGCCAAGAGAGTTTGCAAGCCAGGTGGATGATAGACTCAAAGGATGCGGAGAAAGGGGAAATAGGGATGTTTAAATACAAGTGGATTCTTAGAGTTCTCTCAACTGCAACAAGAACAACTTCCCGTATTTAAACATTCTATTTCCCCTTTTCCCTCTATATCTCCCTGTCCACCTAAGTCTACAACCAATCCACCTCGCCGCCAAGCAAAACGCTAAACCCTACCGAGATGTGGCTGCATTCCAGGTCAATCAACTGAGCCCCACAGAAAGAAAAGTTAAAAAGCCAATGTCTATTATAACATTAAATACAATCTATTATTATCGATTACCTTATTAAAGAATCCAATCAACAATTTATCAGATTCTACAATCATTTCAAAATTACACACACGCATGTTAACCTCGATCGTAGCTTTTCTGCTGCGCCTTACTTCAACTATAACTTATTGTAATATTTACGATGAAAATGTGTGTTTTAATTATCATAAGTGGACAAGATAACATCTCATTTCACGTTGTCATTTCTCTTTTTTTTGAAAGTTATTTAGAGAAATTACATGTGACTTTAAAATGTTCTCTTATGGTTAAGAGATACGCTATGTACTAGATCAAAGGAATCGATCATATAATGTGAGGTTACTTATAATTAACCTTTCTAAGACCCATACCATGATTTTAATACTTTCTAAAGGAAGATCTAATAATTTGAATTTATTATTCCTCTCAGCTATATAGATATATTTGAATTATTACACAAAATCGCTTTTATATTATGTTTAGTATATGTTCTAAGATCTTTAGATCTTGGATTTTAAGAGTATTTATAAACACCAAGTTTACGTTAAAGATCCCATCGTTTTTGCATGTAATATATCATATATTATGGATTAATTTATGAATATTTGAGAAAAGAATCCTAGAATTACAGATTATTTTGTTTTTATTTTATTTTTTCTACTCATAAGAAATAAAAGTATTTTTTTATCAAATAAAATGGAACATATTCATTTATTTTATGATAAATCATATTTCCAATTTTAATTTTTACAATACTTCCTTCCAAGCTGAGTATATATCAAATAAAAAGATTCTTTCAATGAACTACATCTCTCATATTCATCGAAATTCTGTATGGATTTTGGCTAACTGGGAGCAGTCCTCTATGGTTAAAATATTTTTCAACGATGATAATATTCCCCTATTAAGGGTTTTGTAAAACTTGATAACTGCTTCCCCAAAAAATGTAACTTCTATATTTGTAACTTGATATGCATTAAGGATATTATCCATCTTTTTCCCATATCTTTGCAATTTTATGTGATTCACTCGCTTTTATTTTTACTCATTTAGGAACTTCTCTCGATGTTTTAAAAAAGATTATGTGAAATGAAATTTACTCATTCAGGACTTTGTTTATCACCCATCATTTGGAGTGCTACCTAAGACTGAAGAAGGCTACGCAAGATAATCGCTTTTCTCTCGTGAAAAGTTTCATCATCCTTTATTAAATAATATGATATCATCGGTTACTAAAGAGGTATTGATTACATCTGGTAGAATATTATCTCATCCGTAAGCTTGATCTTCGATATTTGTCTTCTCGCTTTCCTCGCTTCATTTCCTTTTTTACCCGCTTCAAAGATATATTTTCTGACGGTTTGACGCTTAATTATCGATAGAGAAAATGTTTGTTTCTTTGTGTGATCTCCCTAGATGCAAAAGGATATATTTCGTTATAAGAATACGCCCGTAAAAGTATTTTTTTCGCTTTATTCTGACTATGGTGATTGGGTGGGTTTGATATTGAGAGAAGAGACTTTAATTTTGGTATTATATTTGTCTCCTGATCGGAGCTACAAGTTGTCGGGCTACACGATAATAGAACCCGATAGTAAAATGTCTAACTATATATTAATCGGAGATTTCTTATGCTTATCATGTTTATTATACGCATCGTATATTATTACCTTCGCTTTCTCATGTTATATGCGCATCTATCTATAAACATACATGGTCAAGTAGTTTTGATTTCATGTGATGAAGAACTACTTTCTATATATCGATATATATGGTGATAATTTTCTTCAACGTAGGTCTCTGTTGTTTTTCTAACGTGGCAAGTTAATCTCCGATTTATCATATATGGAGTGCACGTGACATATGTATGGTTGCCCCAAACTAATGGATTGATTCCCAACTCTTTCTCCAGCATTATTTTCCAAATATAATTATTTCCTTTCTTATAAGTATTCGATTCAAGATATTGCGTTTCTCTTTATCAGTTCTGTTAATTTTCGTTGATCAAAGCTCCTTTACTCGAAGAGGATGAACGATATATGCATGCAGCTTTTGTTTCTTTGTATTTGCTTTTGTTGTGAGTTTTGTACTTAGATAGGATTTACTCTTTAGTTGATGAAATTTCTTAGAGTTTAACCCCTTAAAGGATCTTCAGAACCTTTTATTTAAGCAATAAAATTCCATATGGGTTCCCCAAAAAAAAAGTTATATTTTATCCTCACATGAAAGGATTTCTAACAACAATTTTTTATTATGCAAACCTCTCCAAATAAACATCACTATTAATGTCACTGTCAATTATATATAATTAAAATTGATTCATAAGGTTGACAATTAAACTTTGGGCCTTATTCAAGAGTTTTCCGATGTTTCTTCAAAATTTTTTGATAAAATTGTTTTTTCAAAATTTTTTGAAAAAATAATTTTTGTATTTGCCTCAATAGTGTGACTTCAAGAGAGATTTTTACATTATATTTCATAAAAAATTTTAATAAGATGGTTAGAGGATGTAAGCTCGACTTTGATTATATAATTCAAGCTCTTGAAATGGTGATTCTCATTGTCGTAGATTCCAAAACAAAATAAATGAGGTTAAATAAAAAAGGTTACAAGATCCTTAAAGGGGGTTAAACTCGAGACTACCACCAAAGAGCTACAATCAAAGAGTAAAACCCTATCTAAGTACAAACTCAAACAACAAAGCAAATACAAACCCCAAGAAACAAAGAAGCAAACTCAGATGCGACCATACCATCCTCTCATGCAGAAAAGGAGCTACCAACAAAAAATTAACAAACCGCAATAAAAGAAGATTACAAATATCTGAATGCAAGATCTATAAGAAAGGAAATAATTATATTTGGAAATCATTGAGAGGAGAAGGAATCAATCCACTTGGGAAACTACATACATATATCCCAGGGTACCACATATACGCAACTATCATCCAAATCGTGAGATTGACTACCCGCCGGAAAACAAAACGACCCCATGAAGAAAATTATAAAGCTCACCACCATAATATCGAATGTAAGAATAGATGAAATCAAATCACCTACTCGTGAGCCATCAACTTATGTTTATGATCATGATAACCAACATGAGAAAGAGGTAATAATAGACAACCCACAACCGCCATGTAATAAACCCAGAGTATAAGAAATCTAGAATAATATATACATTTTATTATCGCCTCTATTCAAATCAAAAGATGTTCAACGACTAGTTCTAAATCCTAGACAAATATAATACCAAAAATCCATAAAATCCCACCTCAATAATCAAACCCACCCAATCACCATACCAAGTAGAATAAAATAAAAGCCAAATACTTTTACCTGACATATTCTTATATCGAATAAAATGCATAATCCCCATCCAAAGGAGACATATCCAACACCAAAGAAACAAACATTTTCTTTATCAATAAATTAAACATACCAACCAATCCGTAAAATATATGCTAAGAAAGACCAACCAAATAAAAGGAAACAAGTAAACAGAGAAGAAATGAAAGACAAATATCGCGATCAACATTCCTTACGAATAATTCCTACCATGTAATCAAACACCACATCTTCACCAAAGAACCATGATATCCATATTCCATAATAACGAAAAAATATGACATATATAAACTTTTTCCACTCAGAAAAATGATTTTATACGGGTTGTCAAGAATTTTAGCCTAAAGGAGTCTTAAAGACTCCAATCAAGAACGATGGGTGATAAACAACCACACGGTCCACCCAACACGTAAGAATTTCCTCCAACCATCAAAACCTCCTTTAAAACATCGGAGAAGTTCTCAAAACCGAGTAAAACAAAAGAGAATGAATCCAACACCATAAAATTGCAAAGATATGGGAAAAGATTGATAATCTCCACTAATCAAGACCATATCCAAGTTCCAAACATAAGTTACATTTTCCTAACATATAGATAGTTTCTATCTAAGTTCACAAAACCCCTTAAAATATTATCATTAAAAAATATTTTAACTATAGAGGACTGCACTGATTAAAAATCCACAAGAATTCTCTTCTCGATGAATATGAGAGATGTGATAGTCCATGGAAGCAAGAAGCCCTTTTTATTTGATATATACGCTCTAGCTTGGAAGGAGTATTGTCATAAAAAATACTAAAATGGAAATATGATTTATCATAAAAATAAATGAATATGTTCCCTTTTTATTTTATAAAAAAATACTTTTTATTTCTTTATGAGAGGAAAAATAAAATAAAAACAAAATAATCTCAACCATTGCATGATTGCGGTTCTCGAATATTCATAAATTAATCCATAATATGTAACAATACACACACGCAAAAAATACAAAATAATGTTGGATGCAAACATCTAGCTTTTAGTGTTTAAATACATTACAAAAAAACACATAACAATGGATGTTAAACATCCGCTTTTAGTTTAGAAATACCTCTTAAAATTTTCAAGATCTGAAGATACTAGAACATATGGGTACTAAACATACAATAAAACAATTTTGTGTAATAATTCAAATATCCTATATAACTGTAGAGGAATTATAAATTCCTAATTATTCCGTCTCCTTAAAAGTAATAAAATTCATAGACTATAGGTTAATTATAAGTAACCCTCTACACATTATAAGATCAATTCCTTAGATCTAAATAACCTTAATACATAGATATCTCTTCAAATGTCCAAAGAACATTTTTTAAGTCATTGTAATTTTACGCACGAAACTTTCCAAAAAAAGAGAAATCAACAACATAAGCGAGATGTTACCCACTTATGATAATTAAAAAACACACATTTTCATCATAAATATATAAAATAATAAGATTAAGTCGAAAAAGAAGAAACCTTATGGTCAGAAGGTCATGTACGTGTGTGTAATTTTGAAATTATCGGTAATAAATTGTTGAGATTTAAAGAAGATGTAACGGTAATAATAGATGCATTTCCATATTATAATGACATTACATTAACAATGTTATTTTCTATTCCGAATCATGTTAAAGTTTGTGACATTCGCTAGATCGAGATGCCACATCTCGAGCGGGGTGGATTCGATTTAGACTTTGGACAAGGGAGATAGACAGGAAAAAAAAATGATATAAGTGGATTCAAATATTTAGTTCTCCTAAATTGTGCAACAAGAATAATTTCCTCAGATTTAAACCCTCTATTTCCCCTTTTCCTCCATGCTATCTTGTCCACCTAAGTTTGAACCAATCCACCTCACCCCAAGCAAAACGCTAAACCCTAATGAGATGCGTCTCGTTCAAATGTCAATCCAACTCGCAAATCAGAGAAATGTAGTAACATTGTTAAAGCCAATGTCTTTATAACATCGAAATACGATATTATTACGATTACCTTATCTGCTTTTAAAGAATCCAATCAACAATTTTATTCAGATTCTACAATCATTTCAAAATTACATGCGTTAACCTCATGCCATAATGTTTCTTCGCTTGTCTCAGCCTTAATACTTCAACTATTATTTTAGTAATATTTATTATAAAATGTGCTATTTAATTATTATCATAAGTGACAAGATAACATCTCGCCTACGTTGTCATTTCTCTCTTTTTTTTTTTTTGAAAATTTATGCAACAAAGACTTCAAAACGTTTCTTGCCAAGAGATACGCTACATGTATTTGGATCTAAGGAATTAATCTTAGAATAAGGTTATTTATAATTAACCTTTCTAAGATGTTCATTATGGATTTTATTACTTTCTAAAGGAAGACTAATAATTGAATTTATAATTCCTCTACGCTATATGTGATATTTGAATTATTAAACAAAATCGCTTTTATATTATGTTTAGTACCCATATGTTCTAAGATCTTTAGATCTTGAGATTTTAAGAAGTATTTCTAAACACTAAAAGCCGAGATGTTTAAAGATCTCACCTATTTGTGTTTTTTTGCATGTAATGCAGATATACATATTATTAATTTAATATTTTAAGAACTAAAGCAATCCTGAATTCAGATTATTTTGTTTTTATTTTATTTTTTCCTCTCATAAAGAAATAAAAAGTATTTTTTTATCAAATAAAATGGGAACATATTCATTTATTTTATAATAAATCATATTTCCAATTTAGAATTTTTTACGACAATACTTCCTTCCAAGCTGATATATATCAAATAAAAGCTTCGCTTCCATGACTATCACATCTCTCATATTCATCGAGGGAATTCTTGCGGAATTTTCCGCTAATCTGCAAAGTCCTCATGGTTAAAATATTTTTCAACGATAATATTCCCCTTATTATGGGTTTTGAACTTAGATAACCTGGTCTCCCCATGTTAGAAAATGTAACTCTATGTTTTGAATTTGGATATGTCGATTAAGTAGATTATCCATCTTTCCCATATCTTTTGTAATTTTATGATTCACTCGCTTTTGTTTTACTCGCTCGAGAACTTCTCCTCGATATTTTAAAAGGATTTTTTGGTTGAGAGAAATTTACTTCACGCTGACCGCGTTTATCACCCATCGTCATTGACGAGCTACCTAAGAATCCTTGCGACATAAGAATTGCTACAGAAATCATAGAATCGCTTTTTCTCATGGGAAAAGAGTCATTCTTTTCTTATTAAATAATATGGATATCATCATCAAGAAGAGTGTTTGATTACATCGTAGAATTATTGCCTTGTCCAGAAGTACTTGATCGCTTTGATATTTATCTTTATATTTCTTCTGCTTCGCTTTTTTTCTTTTGCCCCGCTTCTAAGATATATTTTCTGAGATTGATGATTATTACGGAAATGCTTGTTTCTTTTCGGTTGATATGTCTCTCTTGATGGATCAGGCGTCACCGAAAGGATGTATTTCGCTTATAAGAACGCATGTGTAAAAGTATTTGGCATTTCAATTTTATTCCCGACTACGGATCGGGTTTGATTATCGAGAGAGGACTTTCATTTTTGGTATTATATTTGTCTCCTGTGATCGGAGCTACAAGTTGTTGGCTACACGTCAATTTCGAATAGATGATAAGAAATGTCTAACTATATATTCATCGAGATTTCTTACGCCTATCCGGGTTTATTACATGTTGTGTCATTGTCTATTATTATCTCCTCGCTTTCTCTTATACATGCTACGATCGATAAACATAATACTGCTTGAGAAGGTGATTTGATTTCATCCGATAAAGAACTACTTTCTATTTATCGATTATATCTTCGTGAGCTTTATAATTTTCTTCAATGGACGTCATCGTGTTTGTTTTCTTAACTGGCAAGTCAATCTTCGATGATTGCAGATATATATACCAGACGATATGTATGTGGTTGCCCCAAACTAGTGGATTGACCCTCGAACTCCTCCGCATTATTTCCAAATATAATTATTTCCTTCTTATATTTAGATTCAAGATATTTGGTGATGTCTTCTTTTATCGCCTTCTGCTAATTTTCGTTGGATCAAAGCTCCTTTACTCCCCGAGAGGATGAATGATATGGTCGCATGCAAAGGTTTGCTTTTTTGTTTCTTGATTTGTATTTGTTGAGTTTGTACTTAGATAGTTTTTACTCTTTTTGATTATACAGTGGTATTCAGTTTAACCCCTTAAATGATCTTGTAACCTTTTTATTTAAGCAATAAAATTACCCTATATAGGGTTCCCTAAAAGCAAAAAGTTATATTTTATCCTGACATGAAAGGATTTCTAACAACAATTTTTTTATATGCATACATCCTCTCCTGTAAATAAACATCACTATTAATGTCACCGTCAATTTTATATAATTAAAATTGATTCATAAGACAATTAAGCTTTAAGGGTTTCCGATGTTTATTCAAAATTTTTGATAAAATAATTTTTGTATTTGCCTCAATAAGGACTTTTGAAGAGGGATTTTACATTATATTTCATAAAAAATTTTAATAAGATGGTGGATGTACATGCAAGCCTTTCAGAACCCCACACGTGAGGGAGAGGAAATGTTATAAATTTTGATTATTACGACTTAATTAAATATACACGCAAGCCTTTCTTTTCTTATTAAAACGCAGTTTAAATTTATTACTTATAGTCCACTCACGCTTTCTCCAACATAAAATTATCTTATCAAATTCTACAAGCTCAATGACATCCACCCATACATGCCTTTTTTTTGGCAAGAGGCGTCTATCTAACCCCACACGTGGAGAGCCGAGGTGTAGAATTTTATTATTACCCCTTAATTAAATATACATGCAAGCAGCCTCATTTTCTTATTAGAACGCAGTTTTAAATTTATTACTATAAGACCTACTCATATTTCTCCAACACAGAGGAACTTGTCACATTATGTTAACCCATACACGCTTTTCTGCATTGGTGTAAACAAATTTCGGCCGCTTCTCACGACATCCACCCATACACGCCTTTTCGATTGCAGACCCAGCCTCTCAGAACCCCATATGGACGACGGAGATCGTTATAAATTTTGTTTTAAAAAAAAAGAGGAGTAAAGATTTATTTTCAGAATGCTAAGATGTTATATAAACGCAGTTTCAGCGACAATCCCCATCCAAAGGGAGACATATCTAACACCAAAGAAACAAGCATTTCCTTTATCAATATAATAAAACTAACCAATAAAATATATGCAACCAAATAAAAGGAAACAAAAGTGAAATAGAAGAAAAAAACAAATATCAAAAGGCGATCAAGATCTCCTGCAATAATTCCTACCATGGAATCAAACACCACCTCTTCACCAAGTAACCAATGATGTCCATATTCCAAATTTAATAACTAAAAGGATAACAAGATACAAACTTTTTCCCCGCCTAAAAAACGATTCTATACTTCTACTATGTAATTTCTTATGTCGCCCAAAGGAGTCTTAGAAGACTCCAATCACGGTAATATGATAAACAACCACCTACCCACCCAAAGATGAAGTAAATTTCCTCTCCAACCATCAAAACTAACTTTTAAAACATCGGGAGAAGTTCCATAAAACCGAGAAAAAACAAAAAAAAGAGTAATCCAAAGACCATAAAATTGCAAAAGATATGGGAAAAGATGGATAATCTCCACTAATCGCCATATCCAAGTTCCAAACATGAAGTTATATTTTCCCAACATGGAGACCAATCTAAGTTCACAAACCCTTTAATAGGGAGAATATTATCACAAAAAATATTTTAACCATGAGACTTTCTGCATTAAAAACCGCACAACACCCCTCTCGAAATTGAGATGATAGTCCATCAAAGCAAGAAGCCCTTTCATTTGATATAATTTTGGAAGGAAGATTGTCATAAAAAAATTTAAATTGAAATATGATTTATCATAAAAATAAATATATTTCTTTATTTTGATAAAAAATATTTTCTATGAGAAGAAAATTTAAAATTATAATATTCATAGTAATCTAATACGTATCCAATACATTTAAACACAATATTAATATTTTTAGCGAATTTAAATTAATATTCTTAAGATCTAAAGATGCTTAAATTTATTTTTATGTAATAATTCAAATATCTATATCTGAGTAATTATAAAATTCTTTCCTTGTAATAAAAATCCATGCCGCATAAAGAAAATATGGGTAATTTCAAACATTATAAAAGATATTTTATCCAAATAATATAAGAATTCTTTCTTAAATATCATTGTAATAATAAGAGATATTGTTCATTTAAAATGATCACAAAGATTTATTGTGTAATTTTGAAATGATGTAAATTCAAATTGTTTATTAGATTCTTTAAAGAAGATAATCGCAAAATACGTATTTTCAATGTTATAATAACATTGGCATTAACAATGTTAATTCCTCTAATCATAAAGATTTAAATGATTACCAACATTTGAAATGGTAGTTATAATTGCGCAGTCAATTAAATACCTTCCCGATAAATCGCATTAATGGTGCATTTTTGTCTAAGCATTCACGATTGGGTCTTCTAAACCAGCAAAGGGACTATAACTTGCTTTTAATTAATTTTGTTATGATTTTATTCCATGGAAATCGGTAATGATAACAAATATATTCTATGGGGAAACTCAAAAATCAAAGAACTATGATTATTTGATATAAACTATTACCGCTTCATATGCCTCCCAAGAAACCTTTATGGGATGCAAAAAAAATAAAGGCTTTTCTAGAATCAACTGGGAGTCATGAGACAACATAACCAATGCTAACCTTCAGAAACAAACATATCACGATGCTACATTGAACTTCAATGCTTCAAACTCATACATCTCAGAACTTCCATCGCTATAATGAGGCTTATTTTTTTCATTCTTGAGATTCAAATTATGGTAACGAAATCAATGATTTCGCTTTTCAAAACCTATCAAGACAAACACTTTAAGCATTTACCGTAATCGCTCGATGAGATATCTCATCCAAAAGCCCTAATTCCTCCTCCCGGACAAGAATATTTCCATCAAGGAATTTCGATCTTTTCGCCGTTGTTTAGATGCCCTTGAACCTCTCGCATCTTGATGATCATGGATGTCAACATCCACTACACCACCAATGCCAAGCGAAGTACATGATGAATTGGGTGGGCTGCTCTCAGCAAGAAGAAGAAGAAGAGACCCATGGAAGTCGTCACCAAAGCAAGGATGGTGACCGCGATAATGTACCGGATTGTATCGTAGATCGACGACCTAAGTGATGACACCACCGGGAGTCGAGGTGAAACGGTTTCATGGGTTCGATTCGAGGAAAAGAAGTCGGGCAACCACGCGGAAGCACCGCAAGAGATGGGACCGCTTATGCATCCCCTAGAGAGAAGGGAGAAGATAAAGGCTAGCGAGGTTTGCTGATTACCATCGGGATCGCCGGAACGAGTAGTATGCCACAATCCAAGACATTCTCATGGTGTCACCACCCTTTGCTTTGCGCTTCCATGGGTCTCTTTCACGCCGGTACCCGGAGCACCGCGCCTCCCACACCTCGATCATGGTACACCAACCTTCGCCTTCTAGGGGTCGCCGGATGTTGACATCCATGCAAAGGAGATCATCAAGATGCAAGAGAGGTTCAAGGGCATCTACAACAAGCACACTGGACAACCGCTTGAAAAGATCGAGAAATTCCTTGACCGGGAAACATTCTTGTCCCTGAGGAGGCCAAAGAATTGGGCTTTGGATGAGATATCTCATCGAGCACCCCAATCGCACTGATATGCTTCTAAAGTGTTTGTCTTGATTTGAAAGCAAATCATTGATTTCTAAACCATAATACCTCAAGAAGAATGAAAAAAATAGTCTCATTATAAAGAATGTTCTGAGATGTATAATGAGCTTGAATAAATTCAAGTTCAATGCATCATTGATCGCTTTGTTTCTGAAGGTTAGCATTGGTTATGTTGTCTCAATTCTGGTTGATTCTAAAAAGCCTTTATTTATTTTGCATCCCATAAAAGGCTTTCTTGGGATGCATATGAAACCCAGAATGCTTTATCAAATAATCATAGTTCTTGATTTTTGGGTTTCAGATAATAATATATTTGTTACATTAGATTGGGTAAAATCTATAACTTAAAAATTAAAAACAGTTATAGTCGCTCAGTTTCGTGAGACACTAATCATGTGAATCCTTTTGATGTTTAGACCTAAAATACCACCATTAATGCAATTTATGGTATTACTATTATCTGAGCAAATTATAACTTCAACTCTAATAATAAGAATCCATTCATCATTAATCTTTGGTTGAGGAATAGAAAAGTAACATGTTAATCTAACGCCTATTATAACATTGAAAATACGATATTATTAATACATTTATCTTCTTTAAAGAACCCAATCATTAATTTGTTATATTCTACAATCATTTCAAAATTACACACACATGCATGTTAAGCATCATGGTTATTCGCTGTCAATACTTCAACTATTATTAGTAATATTTATGATGAAAATGTGTGTAATTATTATCATAAGTGACAGATAACATCTCGCTTCATGTTGTTCATTTCTCTTTTTTTTGAAAGTTTGCACGAAATTACAATGACTTCAAAATGTTCTTGGACATATTTGGAAGAGATGCTATACATGATTATTTGGATCTAAGGAATTGATCTTATAACGCAAAGGTTACTTATAATTAACCTTTTCAGTGTCATTATGGATTTTATTACTTTCTAAAGGAAGAAATAATTGAATTTATAATTCCTCAGTTATATAGAATATTTGAATTATTACACAAAATCGCTTTATAATCTTATATGTTTTAAGATTCAAGATAGAGATTTTAAACACTAAAAGTCGATGTTTAAAATCCCAATGTTATTTTGTGTTTGTAATGAATTATTACATATTATGGATTAATTTATGAATATCGAGAACTAAAGCAATCAGTAATGGTCAGATTATTTTTTTATTTTATTTTTTTCTCATAAAGAATAAAAGTATTTTTTTATCAAATAAAAGGGAACATATTCATTTATTTTTATGATAAATCATATTTTCAATTTAAAATTTTATGATTTCCTTCCAGATATATATATCAATAATTTAGAGCTTGTCATAAAAAATTGAAAAAAGTAAAGTTTAAACTATAGTTTTGATAAAAATATCAATTAATTGGAATATTGGATTACTGGCATTATAATTGGTTGCTTGAATATTAAAATAAAGGATCATAGATGTATTATGGGGAAGTTGAATGCTTATATTAGAGTTTTAATTTGTATCATTTACTAGATGGAATGATCCGTGGTGATGTATTCAGCTTCAATACTAGATTTAGCTATAATTGTTTGCTTATAAGAGTTTTATCCACAAATATAACAACCTGAAGTAGATTTTAATTAACAATGGATAGTGTAAACATTTAAAAGCTTCAATCCTTAAATGTTTTTTTTTGGTAAGTCCAACTTTTTCTTGGAGATTTTTGATCTCTTAAAATTCTTAGAATCACATTGTTGTGTATTTTTTTTGGCTTTTCCATTATGCCAATTGATTGCACCATAAATAAATGGACTAGTTAGAATGACAGTCAATTAGTTAACTTGTTAACTAGGCATCGATAGTGACTAACATCTTCATTGTCTCTCTTGAATGTTTGTAGAGAATTTATGGGAGAATTAGTAGCTAACACTCAAGAAGATCAATTTCTTCAAAAAGGTCTATAGCATATTATTTTATTTCCAACAAATGTCCTCTGAAGATGTACTTTTCATGCTGTATATAGACTCAATAACATGGAAGTTTTGGATGCACAAATGTCCTCCAAGATATTATTTTATTTTATCGATGTTGAACGATCTTTTCTAGTGAGAAGAATTTCATCAACATGCATATTAAGAATCATTACCAAAAGAATAGTGGTGTATAAAAGGAGAATAATAATCGTGTTATTTTGTAGAGTAATATCAACAAAAATCTTATAAAATCATATCTGAGGGTTTGTTTCAATCCATGTATACCTTCAAATTTCATAATTATTTCCAACATTTCCTAGAGTTTCAGATTGATTTATTTCTATATGTGTTGCAAATATCTATTTGGAGTAAGGTCCATCTTTGATTATGACAATAGAGAGAAGGCAAACATAGTTGAGTTGAGCAATAGAGAAATTTCAAAATAGTCGATGTTTTGAATTTTCTATACCGTTAAGTTACCAATTTGACTTTGTAAAATTAATTGAATGAAAATTAATCACAAAGAGCCAACAACGTTAAATGACTTATATCTAAAAGGAATTGTAATGAGATCCTATATATAGTGATCAAGAAAATACCCATTTTAATATTCATTGTATACATATAATTAGGGCTAAGTAGATCTTCTAGTAAAGATGCTAAATAGAGATTGGAAAAAATGATGAAAGGAAGAGGATAATGATTAAAGGATGTAAATGAGTGTTTTGGTTGTTCAGTAAATGACATACTATTTTGTAAAGTAATTAAGAGATATAGAATTAAGGAGTTAATGGTAGGTGTATGGACAATTGCAGTAGATGGGATGGAAGGAGGGACTTCAAAAGGAGGTTGATGAAGCTGATGAGTGTTAACCCTAGAAGGGAGTAGTCACCAAAATAATAGATGGAGGATGTAGTGTATGACACAAGCAAGTAGAAGTGACTTATATATGGATCGTAATATTGATAATCTTTTCTTAGAAAAAAATAGCTTAAAAATACTCTTAATGGTGCAAGAAGAATGTTAATCATGTTTTAGATGAGGAGAGTGAACAAAATAAACACACTCGAAGACATTGTGAGCAAGACATAAGATAGATGTGTGCTTAAAATATTGAAATATAAACACCACTAAAGGTGGATGACAGGATTAGTTAAGTAACATGCTATGAAAAGATCATCTCCTCTAAATTTGCATGGAAAATGCATAAGGTATGAGTATCATTAAGGAAATGTCAATGTTGATGCTTGGGCATATTATTTTGTTGTGTGTTGTTAAGGGCACAATGATTGATGGTATAAAAGATTGAAATGAAACTACATATAGTCATGAACATTATTGGTACAAAATGTTTTTATTTGAGTGAAAATTGAGCTTTTATTTATTAATTTATTTATTGCTTTTGTAAAGATGCTTGAAAATATAGAAAACTTATAACTAACATGTCAACAAATGAATCTAAGTAACTCTTGTGTCGTCATCAATAAAAAAAAAACAAAATAACAAAAAATTAAAAAAATGGACATAAGTCGGTCCCAAGATATCTGAATGAACCAAGTAAAAAAGTGTATTACTATGAGATGATGTAAACACGTGAAATGAGACAAATGGCACATTTATCATATTCATAAGCATCACATATAGCTTTTGAAATGGCATACACCTCAAAGATATAATGCAAAGGAGGATCACCTTTATGAGATAATGCCACTAAACTGTGAAGTAGTGGCAGAGGACAAAATAATGGGAGTAATATATAATACATGCTTTCAACTTCAACACTTTCACTAATCCTATTCTTCATACTAAGATTTTAAAACATAGTGGGATGGCTAAAAGTTACAAAACAATTATTAAATTTGGTGAGGCAATATTTAAACAAAAGATTTAGATGATATTAGGATGTACATGAAATATTATTTAAAGTCAAGGAGGAAGATGAATGAATACAACCTTTATTAGGGAGATCCATTAGCAATAATAACATATAGGAGGGGTATGGTAAGTGATGAAAATAATTATCGGTTATTTGTTATATAAGAAGAAGCACCTAAATTCAATACTAAAGACATACCATAATGAGTAATTGTGACAAAATCATTAGTGTAAATTACTTAAGTGGAAATGGTCAACTGAGAATGTTAGAATAATAGTTCATATTTTTTCTTGAGAAAGGGTAGTGGAATTGGTATGAGCATCAATAGAATTGATGTGGATAATATTGGTGACTTGCTGAAAGTCTAGAGGATAACAAAATTTTTTTCAACAATTATCAGATGAGTGATTGTTCTTTTCACAATGCTAAGAAGATGGAAATAGTTGTGATTGTGACCATAGCCACCCTTATGAACATCTCATTGACATACAAAGACACCCACCTTTGTTCTAGCTACAAGAGTAGTATGATCATGATTAGAAGAAGGCAAAGCTTGTAACTCAATGAATTGAAGTGCCTATAAGAGAGCATCGGAGATGTTTGAAATAGCCAAGTCTACCATTAGTAGCTTGAATGGATTGCAAAAATGGATAAATGGGGAGAATTTTTTGTAAGAAATTTCTTATTTTGTTTTTGCTAAGTAGAGAAAGGCAACATTGAAAACATTTATTCTATTTACCTTTTAAGGTGTTGTAGACTTGATAAATTGATTTATTGCATGTTTTAAAGAAAATATATAGGAGTAGAGGGTATATGCCTTTGAGGTTTTGTTTATTTAAATGTAGATACAATGAAGAAAGTCCCAAATCTTTATGGTAGTCTCCAAAGGTAGTGGGTTCGAGTCTAGTGAGCATTTATGTAAGTTCACATTGTCAAAAGCTTTCCATTTTGGTGTATTTGGTGGTGTCTGTCGATTTTTAATTATTTTTTTATATGAATTTCCATGAGAAAATAGAAGGCCTAAAACAAGAAGAGATAGTTGATATTATTGGGTTTGAAAGTTGTACCAAAAGTGGACAAGGGTTTCATCTTTGAGATGGTGTTGAGAAAGCCATCACTAAACACCATCAAGAGGAGGCAGATGACCTAGGTGATAATGCCACTAATAAGGTGAAATAACGAAGGAGGGTTAATAATGGAGTAGCATAACTCAAATAATAAGTGCTTCCAACTTCAATATCTCAACTAATCATCGTCTTTGTACTAAGACCCTAAAAAATATGAGATGGATAAAACGTTACAAAACAATTGATAGATTTGGTGAGGCTGTATATAAAAAAAAAAATTATATGAAATCAAGGTGGAAGAGCAATGAATAAAGCCTTTACTAAAGTTATGACAAGAAAGATCCATTAGCAATAATAACATATTGGAGGGATATCATGGTAAATGATGAAAGTAATCATCTGTTATCTATCATATAAATGGAAGCACTTGAATCTAAAATCAACGACATATCATAATAAGCAATTGCTATCAAACTCTTGGTTTGAATGCCTGAAGTAGTTAACCGAGAATATTATAGAATAAATTGGTCTATGGCGATTCATTCTTGGAGTTTGGAGGATAATCAAAATTTTTTGATTGGCCTTTTCATAATGCTAACAAGGTGGAAAAGAGTTGCTATTGCAATCATGTCCACCATAGTGATCACCACATCAATGACAATGATTACTACTACACACCCATCCTTGTTTCGACTACAAGACTATTATGATTGTGATCAAAAGAAGCAAGTAACTTAGCGACTTTAAAAGCTTGTGAGAGAGTAATGGATATGTTTGGAAAAGCATAATCAGCCATCAAGAGCTTGAGTAGATTGTAATGATGGATGAAAATCGAAAAGAAAATTAGCGAATAAATTTCTCATTTTATTTTTTGCATGGTAGATAAAGGCAATATCGAAGAAGTTCATCTCATTTACTATTTATGTAGTAGTACCCAATGATAGAGCAAATATTTTTTAAGTGCGTACATATTAGCTATTTCAAACATCCTCAATCTTTTTTTCATTTAAAAATTTTGTTGGGTGTATAAATTGAAATTTTTTTGTGAAAATATTTTTACTTAACATATATATGATCTATAAAATATCTTTGACATGCTCATGTATCCCTCCTTAATTAACTTGGTTGTACCCTTGAATAGATTTATTACTTATTATAACTAGAAATATGAGTAGAGCATATATATTCTAAGATGTTATTGCACTGAATGTAGGTGGGATGAAAAATTTTCAAATTCTTATGTTGGTTTCAACAAACATGATAAGTGAAGCAATAAAAGGTTTAATGCTATTAGGAGTGCAAACGAGTTAAGTCGAGCTCTAGTTGGGTAAAATTTAAGCTTGAATCGTCTATTATATGGTTGGATCGAACTCGAGCAAGTTCAACTCGAAGCTCATTACAGCTCGAGCTCGACTCATGTATTTTATATTGTTTTGAGCTCAACTCGAAAACTCGAGCTCGATTAGAAAGCTCGAGCTTAGCTCGACAAAAGCTTGAACTAAAATGATGTCATAAATGCCAAATAAAATGATAACATTATTATGTAAAAAACAACTAAAACAAGTCAAACCATCAAAACAATCCAAAGCTCATACTTGCAGTTGCTTCTCACAATGGCAATACCAACAAAAAACCCAACAAACATGATTGCAAACATCAAAGAAAATAAGGAGGAGTCCTCCTGTAAAGAAGGCCGCAGTCGAACAAAAATAAAGGAAATATAACAAACCTCTAGCTCGAAGGCAGCCCTACAATTGAATGTTGATCGACCGATCCTTGATTTCACAATTGAAACTCTTGCGCTGCAATCTTCTTGATATCGCTAAGAGGAAGAAGGAGAGTCAGAAAGGAGGAGAGGTTGTCGAGTCGAGTGAGATTAGGAGAACATTCAAAAATATAAAAAGCCCTATGACTATACTGCACGTGTCGTTAAGTCTTGTTCGCTTGAATGGTTGAATAGGACGGGATGATGATTCACTGCAAAATCAGACGGGAGATGATTCACTGTAGAATCGGACTGGTGGCCTAATAAAACAAATTGTGAATTATTTGAGCCGGCTCGATGAGCTTTTGAGTTGAGCTTGTTGGACTCTAACTCGAGCTTGATTATTTAGCTTTAATTTTGGATCAAGCTTATGGTTCGATAAGCTCGGCTCGTGAGCTTGAAAATGAGTCGAGCTTGAACCGGCTTGTGATCTGGCTTGGCTCACTTGCACCCTTAAATAATGTTGGACATCGATATGAGAATCATATGTCAAAAGCATGCTATTCAGTGTATTTAGTGGTGTTGTTAATTCATTAGCTAGAGGGTCTGGATGCTATGTTTTTCATGAGATTTTATGAGAAAACAAAAGACCTACAATCACAAGTGATAGCTGATACTGTTGAGTTTAAAAGTTATACTAAAAATGGACTTTCTTTGAGAGAGTAATAGAGAAATTTATTGTTGAACACCACGAAGAAAAAGACAAAAAATACAATTATTATTTAGCCAATCACAAATTAAGGTGAAAAGAGGGAAAACGATGCATAAAAATGAGCTAGCAGTGCAACAATGTGCAGGCACACATGTGAGTATTGGTAATTGTATGATCAGGTGTGTGCAATCGCATAAGGATAGATATGTTGGCAGTTGCAAGCAATTATGTGACCTAGCATGTGTATACACTAATGGGGATGTTGGACAAGCACAAGAGGATAATTGCATGATTAAGTGTGTGAAGATATAAACCGAACCCAAATAGAGTCACACATGGGCTCAATAGCAACATGAGTGGCCATTTAGATGTGTTAAGTGGAACGCATTGATGTTGACAATTGGGAGAGCATAAGTGGGCAACTACATGAACAAGTGATACCAACATGCATGGGTGCTAATAGATCGTGTGTTGCACAAGCAAGAGTTGTGATGGAAAAGAAGTAAGAGGGTAAATGAGTATAGGAAGTAAGCCAAATATTTCAATATAAGTCCAAATAAAGCGTTCTTGAGGTCGATGAGGGCACGAGCTTATTGTTCTTTTATACCATGTTAATGGAGAAAAGATCACTTCTATATTATTAAATGAGTATATGAAGTAAGGATATTTCACATCCTCATAAATTTTGACTTCATTGATCGCAAAAAATTGTATATTTTTAGAGATCATGTGCTTCTCTCCACCTCCTAAGTACTTTATGCTTTGATATTGAATTGACAAAATCATTTGGTAGTCATGTAGCCACAAACGATTTGGTAGAGCTTTGAGTGACGTGTTAATGTTTGTGACATGAAATTCACTTTATGTAGAGTTTTGTAAATTTGAGAGGAAGGACAATAGATCTCAAACTCTTTTGCCCTTTTCATTGAAGTCATGCCATTAGCTTGTTCAGGTGTTGGATATTGAGGGACAATTACCTCAATGCTAAGCATGAGATTTATTGAAGAACATAAGTCAATTAGAGAGTATTATTAAATGAGTATAGGAAGTAAGCGATATTTCAATATAAGTCCAAATAAAAGCTTCTTGGTCGAGGTCGATGAGGGAACGAGCTTATTGTTCTTTATGCCATGTTAATGGAGAAAAGGTCACTTCTACGTATATTATTAAATGAGTATATGAAGTAAGCCGGATATTTCACATCCTCATAAATTTTGATTTCATTGATTGCAAAAAGTTGTATATTTTTAGAGATCCTGTGCTTCTCTCCACCTCCTAAGTACTTTATGCTTTGACATTGAATTGACAAAATCATTTTGTACTCATGGAGCCACAAACAATTTGGTAGAGCTTTGAGTGACGTGTTAATGTTTGTGACATGAAATTCACTTTATGTAGAGTTTTGTAAATTTGAGAGGAAGGACGATAGATCTCAAACTCTTTTGTCCTTTTCATTGAAGTCATGCGCCATTAGCTTCTCTCATTCAATGTGTTGGATATTGAGGGACAATTACCTCAATGCTCGTAAGCACATGAGATTTATTGAATAACATAAGTCAATTAGAATTCAATTTATTATAATACCATCACTCTTGACTATAATGTATAAAGGGCAATTATGCTTTTGATGTTCTGAGCATGAGATCTTCAAAAAGGTGATTGCAAGGGGGTCTTGGTTTTGCAAAACTTTGGTCATACATTGTTAGCATAGTACACACCATTTCTTTCTAAATCTTTGAGAGTCTACATCAAAGGTTCTTAGAGGTCTTTCAACATTAAGAGAGCCTCATACATTTTGATTTGTGCAAGGATCTTCCTCAAATATGATATGGTGTTGTAATCAATTCCTTTATTTAAATTTGACTTATTGAGATCTTAAGGAATAATGTCTTCATTAATTGCAATGTCTTTGTCTTTGTCATTATTTGATGACCCAATTTTCAATGGCAATATCTTACTGCTTAACTAAACTTGAATCATTTTATCTGGCTCAGATTCTTCTGATGAAGCAATTTTTTTTTTAATTCACTTTTCCTCTTGGAGGATTGATTAACTAATTCAAAGTCACTACTTATCTTCATGCACTCCATATGTAATCATCAAGGGCTCTAATTCATTTTCATCATGAAAGCATAAATTTTCTTCAAAACTATTACTGTTTGTCATACCATTAGACAAGATTTGGATATTATTTTTCAGACTTATCCCTTTTTGCTAGGATATATTTTATAAGTTAACCCATGTGTGTTGTGTTTATTGAAGTTGTTACTTGACTTCAATCATTGGCGCAAAATAAATTTCATGATTCTAGAACATTTAGGATGTGAGGTTAGAGAAAAGTTTGAACAAAATTAGATTTGGGTAGTTTATAGTGATATAAATAAGCATCTTAACTACTATACTTGGGTAAGAGTGCTAAATGAGAAGATATTTATTTCATCAATATTGAGTGGCTGAGGCTCACCTGAGACACATGAGGAAATATTTTTAGTTTGTTGTACTATAGGTTTTATGATTTTATTTAAATTGGATGGTTGAAGTGGATTTATGCATCTGGCCTGTTGTGTGATAGAAAAGTACCTCTCACTCTTAAGGGGACATTTTATAAGATGGTGGTAAAACATGCAATGATTTATCGCATAATGTTGGAAAGAGAAGCATAAAATTAAGTTAGTTGTTGAGAGATGAGGATGCTCAAATGAGTGGCTTTACTCTTAGAGATAAAATGAAAATAATATATACATTAAGGTTGGAGTAGCTCAGTGACGATAAGATTAGAATGAATCGTCTTAGATGGTTTGGCCATATAAAATGTCGTCCGATTAGGAGAGTAGATGTTTTAGATGCTCTTTATGTTAAGAAAGTTAGAGGTAGACCTAAAAAGACTTAATTAGAATGTATAAATATGACCTTAGTTTATTAAAATTAAATGAGAATTTGATACTTAATAGGACGCAATGGAGAAAAAAATTCACGTAGCCAACCCCACATAGTGGGATAAATGCTTGTTGTTGTTGTTATTGTATAGTTGTTGTGGTTACACTCAATTGTATCAAAGTTATAGTCTGCTATGTTATGGCTATTGTTATTATATTTTGTTATATCAAAATTATAGTTTGCTATATTATAGCTGATGTGATTGCACTTTATTATCAATTTCATATACTATTGTGTTATAGCATGTTTGAACTTGGTTAAAATAGGAATCCTATTTAAATCGTGTTCAAACTAGGATTGAACCCGATTCGAGTAGGGTTCATGTTTTATTAGGTTAAAACTCTGTTTGATTTAGGATAGAAGCTTTATTCAACCTCGTTTAAAGTTTGTTCAAACCTTCATTCAAACATTGTGGTTTGAGCCATCGTCAAACTATGGTTCAAATACAATCTAGTTTAAACTTTTTTTGTTGTGACTAAATTCATTAAGTAATTCATGATTACAAGAGGGAGCATTTTGATTTGAAATGAATTTTCGAGCATATTTCTTTAAGAAAACAAATGATAGAAATTTATTCAAATATGACTGTCATGAGGTGCATAAAGTCAAATTTCTTATTATTTTATAGTTTTGATGTTTATTGTCATTCCCAAACAAAAATGCTATCGGATCAAGTTTCACCACCAACGAGCCATCAATCAAACAAGTTCCTGTTGAGTTCGACCGGCGTAACACAACTAATCAATCTTCTATCATTGCCGATCAACATTGCTTTAAGTTCGTTGACGCTGGCGGTGATTCTATTCTTTTTTGTTTTATCGGACACACATATATTATATTATAAGGATACAAGGCGCATATAAAAAGTAAAGTGAGGTATTTTTCATAACAAACGTACTCACGCTCATTATCAAAAAATCCGCACGCTCTCTATCGTCCGGTTGCGTTATATTGAGCACTCCTCCTGAAGATATCGCCGCTTCGACGTAACACGAACTCTTCATTCAACCACCGGCTCAACTAACTCCACAGCACGTAGATTAACACTCTCTCACCTACGGATATCGCCGCCTCATAAATACACATACATTACGTAATAAGGTTTGCCATGATAAAGCGAAAGGTTTCATCTCGCCTCCCTCACCATTCATTCTTCCTGGCTAAAGGTGGTTGATGTTCAATCATAAATGAAATCTATCAATTATATATATCCTTGTATACCTATTTATGATGTTCAATCATTTGCAAAAATCAAAAGCATAAGAAATAGATAGAATAATTATTATTTAATTGAATAGTCCCTTAATTAATTTATTTAATGGAATAGTCCCCTTAATTAATAACATTACAAAGCCAAAAAAAGGGTTAAATAACATTTAATAATTAAAAGAACAATCAAACAAAATTTCTAACAATTTAATTGTAAATTGTGATTACTTTAGTATTCTCTCTGTGACTTTCTAATTTTCTTTTAGTAATATTAAGTTTAAAATATAAAATATTAGAGAAACTTGATATTATTTGTCCATAAAGTGTCATATAGTATAAGATATTGCATTTCATTTTGAAATATATTTGAATGTTCATTTTAGATGAAATTACTCTTTTATTAAAATATTATAGGTACTTACACATACTTATATGAACGTTCAAACAAAAATATTATTCAAATTTCTCTCTTTTAAGCATATTCATTGGCTCTATTAAAACTCAATTGAATGGTGCCTTCAATAAAAAAAAACTTCTATTTTGGTCATCTTTGTTCAAAATATTCAACAAATTTGTAATTGTCAATGGATTGATTCCTCATTTTATATATCTTTATTCACGGTTTCTCGATGAATGTATTCTCCAAATTCATTTTCTTAAAATTATTGTTGCGATCATAAGGGAACATGTCCATTATGAGTACTAGATGAACGTACTGCTTTTGTTATGAAAAGACTCACTTTACTTTCATACGCTTCTCGACTATCCTTATAATATAATATGTATGGCGATAAAACAATGAATCAAACCGTAAACGGAGATTAAAGAATAAACAACAATAAAGTAAGTGTGTTCAAAAGCAACACACTACAGGATAAAACAAAAAATAATAAAATCAAACCACAAGAAACCAGATTAAAGAATGTGAGTCAACAACAATATTGAGTGACCAAAAGCAACACACTACAAAATAAATCAAATCTAATGAAAAGTAGGTAAAGGGTATAACACTTTAATATTAAATTAATTGCATCAAACTAATGAATTTCCAATGAGACCAATGGAGAATTAATGAACATAATGATTAGAGGTATAAATCAACATTCTTTGTTCACAAGAACATAAATTCAAATTGAAAATAATAGCATATTGGTGAAGTTTATAAACTATCATAGCAATAGTAATTGCTTATGAATTGTAGTAGATAATGAGATAAAAGATAAAATTATTGAGCTGATAGAATTAGAAATAATGATTACTAAATGCAGCAAGTGTTCATGTCAAATAATTAGGTAATAACACAATTTGAAAAAAAAAGACAATTTTGTGGGAAAAAAAAGAATGAACTCGTATAACTTGTACCAAGAAAAAGAGAATAATTATTGAACATGACCAAAAAAGGACATACAAAATTTAATAGGATGAAGTACGAATATGTTCATGGTATGCACAAATTAAGTGGTAGAATTGTCCGAGATAAACTATACTTGATTTCACAGAATATGACCGACAATAAGTTGCTTTAATAATCTTTGTACATACTATGAATGTTTTCATAATATTTTCATACAACAAAAAGTTGCTTTTTATAACTTCATTAAAAGTGATGAGTATAGATAAATAAAGATAAAACATCAAGAAAAGCCAAAAATGTAGCTTTGAAAATTATTAAATGCAAGCTTTATGAAAAAAAAAATTAATGAGCATAATGAACATAATATCTAAATTGAGTTTTAAGAAAGAGGTCCATGCATCATGTTTTTGAGGAATTCACATAAAGTTTCAATAAGGAATTCATTGTATAACTTTTCTTGAACTGCAAAAACAATGATAAAATTCAAAAGCTCATGAAATGAATCCAAGAGGAGAACAATACCTAATTTGATTATGATAAAAAAAAAACAAGGGTTGATTATGATGTCAATGGCAAGTGCCTCACCAGAATAACCTCATTTACTAACAAAAAAAAGGCTAGAATGGACTTAAACAAAGATTAGATTTTCTATATAAAATTTAAAAACTTCAAATGAAAAGACAAGACAATTAGTTCACTGAATGATTAAAGAAAATTTGTTTATTTGAAAAAAAATAAATAAGAAAAAAAGTCCCAAAGACTCAAGGAGAGGTTAAGAGCATGGTTTAAAAAATCATTCGAGGCATGCATCTCGAGGCGAGCCTCGATTCGAGGCACTTGCATGTAGCCTCGAGGCTTAAGCCTCGCCTCCCTATATGAGGCTTGCGTTTTTTTTTTTTTTATTGAGGTGGCGTTATAAGGCTTAACGCCTCAAAAAAGTCGGTTCAAATTTTTTTCTTTTATTTTGCGGTGAATGGAAGGTTACGAGCTGTAAAGACACTCAAAACCCTCATTCTACCCGAATACACAACGTTCCACTTCGCTACTACTCGGAAAAAGAGAGGGAGGTATCGCCAGGTAACCTTCGTCTTTCCTCCTACCCCTTTGCATGATTCTTCTTGTCTAAATCCCATAAATCCACCTCTCCAAAGCCCTTTTGGATGTTTGGAAAGACTAACCTGGCTTAAATCTTGCAAGCAAAATGGGCTTTATGTTAAATCTTATTACTTAAATAGCCTCTTGAAGTTCTATTTTTAAAGTTTGACAAGATTTACGTTAAATCCTACTACCAAAGAGCCCCTAAACTTGTTATTTTCTATTGTTTGACAATATTTAGGTTAAATTATGTTATCAAATTGCCCATTGAAGTATCGATTTTTACGACTTGATAAGATTTATATTAAATTATGCTACCAAACAGTCACCTAAACTTATTCTTTTTTATGTTAGGCAAGATTTAGGTTAACAGCCCCTAAACTTCTTTTTTTTTCACAGTTTGGCAAGATTTAAGTTAATTCTTTTTTCTTCGTTTATTCAGATGGGTGTTGGTGTTAGAAGAAAAGATATGCTTGAAAATACGGCACTTAAGTTGAAGTGCCGAGAGAAAATGCAAAGAAGGGATATGTTTACTTGAAGTGCAAATTTTGTGATAAGTGAATTATTATGAATGTTATGAAACTTAAGGATCACTTGGCATGTACACATGTCAATGTTAGAGCATGTGAGAAAGTTCAATGAAGTCAAGAAAGAATGTGTAGAATACTTAAAGAGATATGCGACTACAAAAATAGCTATAAGAGATATGGAGGAGATGATTGGGAATAGTTCTTATTTTGGTTCAAGCTATGATGGTTCTAATAGCGGAAGTCATTTTCACTCATCGATAGAGGAACTTCGAGGTCCAATGAATAGATTTGTGAATGTAAATGAAAATGAGAATCTTAATCTTAAACCAATTCCTCTAGTTTCAACAAGAGAACAGAATAGGGTATGCTTAGATATTACAAGATTTTTTAATGAGAATGGGATTCCATTCAACATGGCTTGGAGTCCTTCATGGATTAATATGCTTCGTGAACTACTGTGGGTTTACGACTTCATATATGAATTGCGAACATCGATGTTAGATGAAGGAGTTAGAACTTCAAGATTGGCTGATGAAGTGAAGTAGACATAGGTTGAGAAAGGAGTTATAATAATGTCTGATAGTTGGTCAGATGTTAGGCAAAAATGTATTATTAATTTTCTTGTCAACTCTCATGGAATAATTTTTTTGAAATCTATAGATGCATCAGCATCACAATTACTATTTAAAATGCTTGATGATGTTGTTGAGGAAGTTGGAGAGAGATTGGTTGCTCAAATAATTACAGATTATGCAAATGGATATAAATCTACAGGTAAAATGTTAATGGAGAAAAGGAAGCATTTATACTAAACTCCATGTGCTTGAAAAGTTAGGGCAATTGCCACAACATATATCGCCTTTACTCAAAGCAAAAGTTAGCAAGTAAGTTCATTTGCAACCATTCATGTGTGTGAATTGATGAGAAAATTTATAGATAAATAAATTATTCGCCCATTACAAGATTTGCTACAGCTTATTTGACTTTGCAAAATTTAAAGAGTTAACAACAACCTTTGGAGGCTTTGTTTGCTAAGAAGAATTGGATAGAAGTTCTTGGGCAAAAAAATAGAAGAAAAGCATGTAAAAAAGATTATAATAAAATATGATTCATTTTGACATAATGTTAACTATACCTTGAAAACTACAACTCCTTTAGTAAAGATTTTAAGGATGGTTGATGGTGAGAAAGCTCCAACTATGGGTTTCATTTATGAGACAATGAATAAGGCAAAAGAGGAAATTGTAAAAATTTAGGAGGACAAGAAACTATATATAAAGAAATATAGGACATCATTTATGAGAAATGAGATAGTCAAGTGCATCAATATTTACATCTTGCATATTATTTAAACCCCAATTTCAAGATGATAAATAATTTCATGTTGATAAGGAGGTAAAAATTGGTTTATATGCATGTAAGGATAGACTTATCCCTAAGAAAAATTATCTTAAAGCTAATGATCAATTTGAAGATTTCTGTTTAAATGAATATTTGAATTTAGAGCAGCTCAAGTATGCTACAAGACACGCTCTCCTGGTAAATTTACATTCATTCAAATTAAAAAATTTTCATTACCTTATATTTTTTTATTTATTTGTTTATAAAGCGTTGGTGGGCACAATTTGAAGATGATGTGCCTAAACTTAAAGTATTTACGTGAAAGTTCTTAGTCTTACTTTTTTATCTTCTAAATGCACGATAATTGAGTACATTCAATCAAGTGTACACAAATAGAAGAAATAGATTGGCTGCAAAATGAATGAACAAATTAGTTTATGTTATGTTCAATAAAAAACTCAAAAATAGATATATCAACTTACAAGAACAAAGAAGTAATGATGATGACACAGATCCTTTGATTATTAATGATATATTATCTGATGATGAATGGATAACTCCTAAAGATAGCGAAGGATTTCAAGTTAAAAATGAAAGAATATCTATTATTGATGATGATAATACACTAACATTACTGTTGAAAGTATTAATAAATTGGGAGCAGTTTCTACTTCACTTAAAAGAAAGAAGCAAGGTGAGGCTAAAGTTTCAAAAAAATCAAAAGGTAAGTTAAACGTAAAAGATTATTTGATTATGTTGTTAATGTGTTATTTTATTTAAAATTATATTGAAGCCAATGTTCATTATTATAAGGAGTAAGATGAAAGATCTACTACTAGAAGAAGTTGACGATGATAAGATACAGTCCAAATATGAAAATTCTTCTAAAGATTTTGAAAATGATGATGCCAACACCATTGGTTATGATCATCATGATATATTTTATATTTTAGTGAATGATTATTCTAAACCCTCATATAAAATTTTATTTAGGGTTTTATGATTTATATCATTATGATGATGAACTAAGTAGTAAATATATATTTTTTGAAAATTTTTATTTAGAGTTTTATGATTTTCATGTCTTTTCTTCATTTCTTGTTTTGAGACTTACGCCTCGCCTCGCAATGGTAAAATACCTCAGTTCCCATTTCCGCCTTCTAAAGTTTGGTTAAGAGTTAGCATTTGTTGAAAAGGTTAAACATTAAAATGAGGTAGCGCATAAAGAGTTGAAAACTAGAAAAATTTAATGTGAATAAGGTTATTAAAAGGATGATTGGTATAAATTAGTTATCAATTAGTGCATTGTAAAGGTGGTTTATGCTTATGATCCATAGGTCGTCTGAAAAATAATGTGTTGGATAAAAACCAAAGGCAAACAAAAACCACGAAATAAAATGTCAAAGTGCATTACAACAAATACAAATGGTAAATTTTATAAAAAACTGGGGTTAAGAAAAATGCATATAGCAAATCCATAAAATGATAACAGGAAAATATCTTTCTTCAAGATCAGCAGAACGTAATCTATTACATAAAACTGGTGTTATGCACAATTCAATAAAGTAACATTTCAGATTTCACCGAAGCACAAGCAAGCACCAATAACAAGCAGGAGATCAACAGCAAAAACAAATCCAACTAAACAAGAGATGAAACTATGAGCAAAATCAAATCAAGACTAACCCAAATAAAGCTATTCTGACGTGGTTATAAAGAAGAATGCCGATGCCACAGCATAATTAAAACACTAAGTGAAAAACTAGCAAAAGAAAACGCACCACATGCTCCCCCGATATTTGAGAGTGTAAGGGCCGCCCTCCAGTGCTCGATCAAAGTGGCTATGCACCTTGTGATTCCCTTTGCCTCTCTGATCAAGTAATGTGAGCTCAAACAATGTCCTCATGTCAGTTCCCTCGCTGGCAAGCGCAATAAAAACCGAAACATAGAGCGAATTGTCCTCTAGATTCTTCCCATCTGGATAGAAGTACACAGCCCACTGGTATCCCCCCACCGTAAACGTATCGCTTGTCATGTACTTCCCTGGTCCCATCCCCTTCGCCAGGGAGTACCCCTTGATAACATACCGATGCGAGCCATTCACCGACTCGCATACTGACTTGGACCGCGAGACATTGCCTCCTCCTATGCCTCCAAACTCTTCCATGTCATCGGAAGTATCGCCAACAAAACCTAGCTAGAGATCAATAAGATAGCGGACGAGATTCAAACCTTACCAACCTCTACACGCGGTCCGATCTCTCTTCTTCAATACGAGCTCTAGCGATCTTATCCTATACAATAGAGCAGGGAGGGCAGGCAGTATATAGAATTTCTCCGCCGTGAGGTACAGCCGTCGGTCGACTCTGAATTTCAATTCCACAACCGACCCCTAGCCAGATGATCCCAAATTTCTCCGTTGCGCTGGAGATTCTAAAATTTTACCAAACCCTAGACGTAGGACAAACCATTTATATCATTATTTGATTTGCAATGCCCAATGGCATGCTCAACTAGATTAAAGGGTGACGACGCAAGCCCGATCGGTCAACAGAATTTTCCGGGATGGGACGATCGATACGCTTCAGGTAAGAAGAAGAAAAGGATAAAGAGAATGGGCGGCCCAACACCAAGAAAGTGCGTGAGGCTAAAAGGCGTCCCTCTGAACTAAAATAATGAATTCAAAATTTTAACTGTGACATTTATTTTTCTGAAAGATTTACATACTTAAAATATAATTTTTATGTATTTATATATTTAATATTTAATATCTCATATTTACAAAAAAATAGTATTATTCTTATGTCAAAAAAAGTTATATTTCACTTTTAAAAATAATACAGTAATATTTTATTATAATAATAATAATTTAGCTAATATTTAAGTAAATATAAAATTTTAGGAATTAGATATATAGATACATAAGATTTGTGTGCTATATATCCTTATTGTTTTAATACTTACTAAAAATATTTTTAATATACATATAAATAAAGAATCTAGTCACAATTAATTTAAGCTCAACTCATCTACCGAGAGAGGTAGGCAGTATATAGAATTTGAGTTCATATGACATGCTAGACCTCAATTTATTAGAGAAATAATTAACTCGAGATCGACTTGTGAGCACGAAAGCTCTAACCAAGATAATGGCTTATTAGACAAAGCATTGATGAGAATGAGAGAGTCACAATAAAGATCTTTGAAAAATACATTAATGATACAAGTGCATTTGATGAAGAAGAGGAATTTGTTGAAAAGGTATTGTTGAGACCAATAGCAAGTGTTGGCAAAAGAGGAGTTTGTTAATAAGAGTTTGTTAGAAAAATATTGTTTAGACCAATAACATGAAATGAAGAAGAGGAGTTCATGAGGTAGGACATAAGAGCTCAAAAGATATGATTTGAATTTGTTGGTCGAATCAATAACCTTAATTACACGTCGAAGAAAATAAATTTAAATTTAATTTTAGCCAACTCGTGTGCCAATGAGCTAAGTTTCATTTAGCTTGAGCTTGTATAATATAAAAACTTAAATCTAAGCCTCAGCTCATAGCTTGTAAAGCTTGATTCGCCAGCTCATTAACTAGCTAAGTTTAAATTAGCTTGTGAGCCCTTGCATGGAATCATCTTTTATATCTTTATTTTTTATTTTTAGTATTTTTTTATATTTTATGTGAAAAAAAATATTTAATATTATAAATATATATTATTTTTAAAATTTTTATTGAATATCACATAACTCAATTTTCTTTTAGTTCTGATCAAAATACTAATGCCACAACTAGAGATAGGGGTGTTTATGAATGACCTAATCTGAAAATTTTGAGTGCTAGTTTATTTATTATTATTTGAGTTGGATTTTGGTTAAGCATGCATACCTATATATCATTTAGATTGAGTTTAATTTGATTCAAAATTTAACAATAGTTTGGCTCAAACACTATTTAGGTTCAAGATAGGCAGGTTAGAGTCAAGATAATTAGGTTAAATAAATTATATTTTAGTTAATTAGGTCATATTGATAAAATGATGTATATTCTATATAATAAATTGATTAATTGGGTTGGTTTTGTGTTAGGTGAGTTTAGCTTATGGTGGGTTTGAATCAAATATAATTTAAAGATTAAGTTCGAGTATATTCATGTCAAATCAATTTTGGGTCAAAGATCAGACTTGAACCTCTCATCAACTCAGATTGACATTCTAGCAAGAGGAGTTGTCTGTTTTAGTGGAGGGTTATCAAACAACAAGCATGGTGTTGACCAACGAGAAGCATGGGTTGGCCAATAGTGAGTATGAGATTGATTTGCAAGATGGATTTATGTGGATGGCTAGTTCATGTTTTAAAAATGATGAGAACACTTAACAAAATTTTGGAGGGGATGGCTAGTTCATGTTTTTAAAAATGATTTCATATGATCTTAACAAAATGAAAAATAAGAAAATAAAATTCTCACAAAAATCAAACAAATATTTATCAAATTAAAAAAAAAAAGAATAGAAGCAAGAAGTAAGAAGTAAGGTAAAATAGACCCTTAACTAGTTGATCAAAAGAAAGAATAACATAGTGAAAACTCCATAAGAAAGTCCAAAATTTTAAATCAATTAAAATCATATCAGTGCTTCTAATTAATATAAAAAATATTATAAATAAATGCACTAGCTAGACGAGGTGGTCCGGCAACCGGCGACGGTGATAACCGTGGCAGCGACGCGGCCTACGGTGGTTGGAGGTCGAGGGTGGTCGGCGACAATGGCGACGGAAGCGAATAGCGTCGATAGTCGGTGGGGATAACCGGCGATGGTGGTGAGGCGAAGATAGCGGCGATGGCACGATAGTTGGCGCGGGACCGGCGACGTGATGATCTTTGACCTATCCGATGTTGTTTTTCGAGTGTGACTCAATGACGCTAACTGTGTATGGAAGGTCGTGAGATTTTGACCCATCGAATTGTTTGTCGAGTTGGCGACGCAACTGTGAAGAGGTCGTGGGAAGTCCATCAAGGACCTTTTGACCTATCATAGGTTGTTTGTCAGAGTGATGACGTTAACCTGTATGGAAGAGGTTGAATTGAATCCGCTAAAGATTTTTGACCCATCCGAGGTTGTTTGTCGGAGTGTTACCCGATGACGTTAACCTGTGTGGAAGAGGCCGTGGGAAGTCCACCAAGGACCTTTTGACCTATCCTAGGTTGTTTGTCAGAGTGATGACATTAACCTATATGGAAGAGGTTGAATTGAATCCGCTGAAGATTTTTGACCTATCAGGTTGTTTGTCAAAGTATTACTTGATGACGTTAACCTGCATGGAAGAAGTTGAATTGAATCCGCTGAGAATTTTTGACCTATCCGAGGTTGTTTGTCAGAGCGTGACTCGATGACATTAACTTGTATGGAAGAGGTCGAATTGAATCCGTTGAGGATTTTTGACCTATCCAAGGTTGTTTGTCGTGTGACTGGCGACGTTAACCTATATGGAAGAGGTTAAATTGAATCTGAGAAATTTTGACTATCGAGGTTATTTGTCGAGATTACTCGATGATGTTAACTGTATGGAAGAGGTCAAAATCGAGGATTTTGACCTATCAGGTTGTTTGTCGAGTGTTACTCGACGCAACATGTGTGGAAGAGGTTGAATTAAATCCGCGAGATTTTGACCCATCCAAGTTGTTTGTAAGAGTGTTACCCGGCGACGTTAACTGTATGGAAGAGGTCGAATTGAATCACGAAAATTTTTTACCTATTCGAGGTTGTTTGTCGAGTGTTACTCAATGACGTTAACCTATAGAGGTTGAATTGAATCCAGAGGGTTTTGACTTATCGAGGTTGTTTGTCGAGTGTTACTCGATGGCGTTAACTGTATGGAAGAGGTTGAATTAAATCCGAATTTTTTACCCATCCAGATTGTTTGTCGAGTGTTACCCGGCGATGGCGTTAACTGTATGGAAGAGGTCGAATTGAATCTGAGAATTTTGACCCATCAGGTTGTTTGTCGAGTGTTACCCATGATGTTAACTATGGAAGAGGTCAAATTGAATCCGAGAATTTTGACCTATCCGAGGTTGTTTGTTAGAGTCTTTGGTCAATGATATTAACCTGTGTGGAGTAGGTGCAAAGTTTTGACCAATCCGAGGTTGTTTGTCAAAGCTTTCGCTCGATGACATTAACCTGTGCGGAATGGGTCAAGTCAAAATATTTGTTTGAGCTTGTAGCCAAAGTTGCTCCTTGACCTTTGTCTTTCTCATTGGTATTATTGAGTTGCTCCTCGAACTGATAATCAATTACATATCCAGAATATCGATTTGGGTAATCTTTTGAGATTAAGAGTTGCCCCCCAGTTTCCGACAAAATCTGAAGGAATGAAGTTTGATGAATCTCCATTCTTCGCTTGCGCTCCTTAAAAGCTTAAAATGCTCCATCTAGATGGTGGTTTTGATCTTGTTGGAAAACTTGCCATACAAGATGAAATAATGAAAATCGAGATGGCATCAAACTATCTGCTTAGAAAATCAGTTGTGGTAGAGTGAAAGTTTACGCCTTAGCCTTATTGTAAATCCAGCACACACACAGGTATTTTAAGAGTGAACAAGAAAGCTCCATAATCTTTTATGTGAAAAATCTCGAAAAGAGGGAAAATCACGGGGCCTAGCCCAGTAAGAATCTTTCACTACATATTTGTTTGAGAGTATAAAATTTCCGATAACGGGATTATAAATTATACATGAGAAGGAATGGAATCCCAAAATCAGCAACAACAACCATATAAGAATAATGGGCGATGGATCGATGATGAAGGTCGTCAGGATGGTGACCGGGGAAGATGGTCGGCGAGGATCGGCGGCGGTGACCGACGATGGTAGTCGGCGACGGTGACCGGCGATGATGACCGGCGACGATGGTTGATGACGATGACCGGCGACGAGGGCGGCGGCAGTGGTCGACGGTGACGACCGTGAAGATTGACGCAACAAGGATCGCTGGTGGCGGCCGACGGCGTGGTCGGCAGTGGTAACCGGGTGGTCGGCGACCGCCAAGTGGTGGCACGATTATGGAGGATTTTCAAGCTTTGAGCTCTCTCTCTCTGCCCTCCTCATGAATGAGGCTATTTATAAATTGGAAAAGTCTCTATAAATACATGCAAAATCGAACCACTCCACTCCATCGGATGGTTCATGATGATTCCCTTGATCATATGATGCATTTTGTGTATTTGAATGCTCAAATGAAGTCAAAATTATGAGATCATGGGCTTATTAGATTCGGCTCGTCAAGACGCTCGATTTGACTATAAACACTGCATGTTTAAGAGTCGATTGATAATAAGCATTTGATCTCGATAATTCATAATCGATGCTTTCGATCAAGATTCGTCTTAAGTAGAATTTTCGTCATATCAAAGTGATGATGTTATAGGTTATTGATGTTTGTTAACTACGATTGATATTATTTATCAATAGATGTAGTTTCAAGATTTCTTAAATTCTTGAACTCTCTCTATTAAGGTCCCTATGATGTGCAAAATAATAGTTTATTTTTAGATATCTTAGAAGATCACCAATTTGGTTATTTTGCTGAAAACTTAAATACTTTGTCAAATAGTTTACTTGATAACATATACTTAAAATACATGTGGTACTGCCTCCGTTAGATGCATTTTAATGAATTTTTTTGTCAGTTTTCTCATATCAAAATTTTGGTAAAAATTTTATTAACAAAATCCTTAAAGAAGACACACACACACACACGATATAAATATGCAAAAAAAATTTTTGTAAACAAATTATTGGGGTCTGCCCGGCTCTCCTTGCTATCATGATTATATATATGATAATTTTTTTTAGTCTATGAACTGTATGTGTAAGTCTTAGTGCTTTTAGGATAATTGTAGTTTTTTTTTAAACTAATTGTTATAAATATATATATTTTAAAAAAGTTTAAATATTAACTTATATTTTAACAACTCTTGTTCTAAAAAGTAACTTTTCACAAAAATTTTTTTGAAAAATAGGAGACCGATTTAGAAAGAGAGAATTAGTTTTAATTGTATTTTCTAATTTCATTTAGGGTGCATTTAGGATAACTTTCTGATTGCTTTGCTTTTCAAAAAGTAATAACAACTGCATTTGACTATCAACTTTTCAAATGCTTTTCGTATTTATTTTGATAACGAGCTAATAAAATGTAGTATTTGTGAAAGCTACTATTTGAAATTTTCTTAAAGGAAAATATTTGCAACATCTACACCAACTTTCTAAGAAGTTACTTTCCACATAGTAGTTTTACAATCATCTTTATAAAAGTATAGCTGCTCCAAAAGACTTTTAGTAAAGTCGATGTTTATCAAAAGCTATGATTTAACTTTTTTTAAAATAAAAGAAATTTGTAATGCTCACACTAACTTTTACACAGAGCTTTTCATAACGCTTTGATTTCCCAAACTTGTTCCATTTATGAGTTTGGTTGTTTGAAAATGAAATGTATTTTGATTTTGTATTGTTGTTTTGAAAATCTTATAAATTTAGGGATTTATTTTTAAAGTGAATGTAATGTCATATTTGGTGGGGATGTGAGGTTTGTGACCGCGGATCTGGTGGTGGGTAGAGGTGGTGGTGATAGTGGCGAAGCGTGGTGATAGTTGGCAGCGGTGTAGCGGTGGTAGTGGTGGGCGAGGTGGTGATAATGATGGTGTAGCAAGGTTGGATAGTGGATAGATAATGACGGTGGTGTGGTATGGGTGGGTGGATGGATGACAATGGTAAGTATGATCGCGCAATGACCAAATGAGCTGATAAGGACGATTGGTGGTGCGACAACCGATCAGTGATGGCAATGGTGGTGATTGTGATGGTAGTCAATTATTAGTTGAGATAGATGGTGATAACTCACAATAATTATTCTCACTTTACAAAATGATATATTTATAATTCATCCAAATTGAACAAATTCTAAATACATTAAATTTAAACTAAATGAAAATTTTTAAAAACACTAAAATTTTACATTACAAATCAAATTTATCAAATTAATTATCAAAAATTTTTAAATGCCTCTGTTATGAATACAATAAACTTATTTTACATATCAAATAGCCTCTTAGTTCCCTCCGTGCTATCTCCCCTCATCTGCAAATCCGAATCCACCTCGCTACCCAAGCAAAACCATAAACCCTATTGAGATGTGTCTCTCAGCGGTCAATGCGCACTTTCGGTGCGCCGCCCGCGACGCCATTCCATCCTCGGCCATGCATGCGATGCTCACCCGCTCCTACCTGATCCCAATGGTAATCGAGCAAACCTCGTGAATTTAACGCTACGATATCTTCTCCCATCTCCTCGGAGGATCGATATCAACGGTCCCATCTCGATGACACCGCCGTGGTTGCCCAACTTCTTTTCCTCGAATCCGAGAACCCATCGAAACCCGTTCACCTCTACAACTCCTCGGCCCTCACGGTCTTGCGATCTACGATACCATCCAAGACATTCATTGCCACACCACCCTTTGACCAGGCCTTCATGGGGTCTCTTCTTCTTGCTACGGTGCCTGGGAACGCCTCCCCAATTCGATAATGGTACACCAACCTTCGCCTCCAGGCATTGCCGTGCGTGGATATTGCCATCCATGCAAAGGAGATCATCAAGATGCACGAGAGGCTCAAGGCCATCTACAACAAGCACACTGGACAACCGCTTGAGAAGATCGAGAAATTCCTCGACCGAGATACATTCTTGTCCCCGGAGGAGGCCAAGGAATTAGGGCTCGTGGATGAGGTCATTAAGCACCGGCCAATGGCACTGGTGACAGATGCTGTTGGTGGTGAGGGTGGTGGGAGCAGCAGTGGGAGGACCTTCTAGTGGTGAGAGAAAGGAGTAGAGTTTGGTATGGAATTGGTTTCCTTATCATATAGAATGAGAATATTTGATTGTATTCTGAATTCATGCATCCATATTCATTTTTTTTCTGATTGCTTTTATGAGTTGAGCTTGAAACTTGAATATATTTCAATCAAGATATGGTGTGGTCTGATCACCTTATCAAATTGCTTTACAGCTTCTTGTTCCAACTAAACTCTTTTACTACAACTCTTTGAAAATGTTGATAGGTAAAATGCAATGTTATGGATTTGTGCTCCTTAAAGTTGTTGGGAAATGTGATGATCTATTTAATACCAGATTTTCCTTCGCTCTCCATTGATATGTTGTAATATGTACTCATGATACTCTGTTTCTAGTCATAGTGAATATCTTGCAGAGTGTTTTGTTTTAGTTATGGATAGCTAGGGAAAGCTTTGTTTTAACAATGGTCTCGGTGCAGTCTTATTTCTTACAGACTGCATTGAATGCAACAAGATTTACTTGTTAGGTTGGAATAGCTATCTCTTTGATGATTCAAGGTGGGCATTTCAGCTTGTTCTATCGAGATTATATAAGGATGAATTGGGATTGAATTTGAAAAATATTCACAATATGTCAAGCACTTGGATAAAGTTAGTGATATGATTTGAATTTGATATTTTAATGTGTGTTGAACCTAGCCTTTGGATGACAAGTAACCTTGGGAAATTGGCCTTGTTATTGTCATCGATTGATTAAAGTCCACCTACATGAGATTTTGAGTGTCATATTATTAGCTTGGGTTCTCATTGAATGGATTAAAAAGCATGCTGGGGAAGAACATTTAGTTCTCTTGAATTGTGCAACAATAACAATTTAATCTCATCCCCATAAGCTCTTTTTTGTTCATTCCTTGCTATAAAGTTTTTATTAGATTCCTTTATCTTCTTTTGTTGAACAATTAATTTTAAAAATATATTATTTTAACATTTGCATACACACGCAAAGCCTTCCAAAGAGAAAATTCATTTGAAAAAAGAGAAATTTTTAGTAACCTTGGCCATGCGATGAGAATGTAAGTCCCGCCTTTTGATGTTTGATCCTATAGTGTCCTTATAATGGGAGTTGACAACACTTCCATCTTTTGATGACATATCACTGTATCATTCTAAAATAGGTTATCTAATCAAAAAAGTCTTTAGTCGAATACTCAACCATGAAATTTATGAGAAATTAGATTTGTTTTTCATTTGTATACAACCTTCAAGGCCTCTTACAATGAAAATTAATTCTAAAATAAAAATTCTTGACATTATTCCCCTTGTATAGCATGGTGGCGAGTTCATCCTGTAGACCCAATCTTCCACAAATAAATATTTAGTTGACAAGGTCCATGGCATGAAAAATGCCTTGACTCAAAACAATCCAAAGCTCTTACTTGCAAGATAACTATAGCTGAACAAAAAACCCAACAAACATGACTACAAACATCGAAGTAAATAAGAAAAGGAATCCTCTTGTAAACAAGACTGCAGTTGAACAAAATAAAGGAAAACTAATGAACCTCTCCGTTGATAAGTCTGAGTATTAGTATTTTATAGTATTACTCAAGTACCTTGATATTATGTATTAAACAATAATTTATTCACACTTAACATTAGGTGACAAGCATTCATGATGCATTGAACATAAACACCTAAATAAAAAACACATATTTAAAACAATTTTCATTATCAAGTTGTAGATCAATTATTATTCTTAATTTTTTTGTGTAATGCAAAAGGACAATATGAAGACTTTTAAAATGATGATTTGGTGAACTCTCTCACATAAGTGATAGGCTATTCATAACACTACAAATCTTATCATATGAGGCATGCTTGATTTTATTGGAAGTCATCAGTTTCAACATCTAAAGTGTAGTTGTTTTTTTTATAAGTTCTAATATCAAACATATACAAGTTTGTGGCTCACAATCTCTATAAGTATTTCTCTAACTGCAATAGATGTGTCATAATATATTTTTTTTATTTCCTCATCGTGAATTAGTTTTTTTCATCACATTTAGATGTGACAACTGATTTAACTCCCTTTTTTTTGCTTAAAAAGATGATCAACCATTGAATGAACTGAGGACCAACTAAAACATAAAGCCATTATATTAATAGCCACTGAATTCAAATTGTTTTCAAACACTCGCTCTTGTATTATGGAAGTTATAATAAAAAAATCTTATCCACTGATTAATTTCAAGAAAAGAAGTCCTCTTGTAAACAAGACTGCAGTTGAACAAAATAAAGGAAAACTAATGAACCTCTCCGTTGATGGCAACCCTACAATCAAATATCGATTGACTTGGTCCTCTTGATTTCACAATTGGAAGTCTTGTAGGTTGTCTCCAATCCTTTCGATCTTGCTAGGAGGAAGGAGAGGGGTTGGTCGAACGAGATGGAAGGAGAGGGTTGTCCGAGTGAGAATAGGAGCGTTAAAACAAAAAAAAAGCCTAACACAACTATACCACGTGTATCTTTAAGTCTTACTAGCTTGAATGGTTGAATCAGACGGGATGGTGATTCATTGTAGAATCGGATGGGTGGCCTAATAAAACAAATTGTGGATTATTTGAGCTGGCTCTATGAGCTTGAGTCAAGCTTGTTGGACTCTTAACTTGATCCCAATTATTTAATGAGCTTAGTGTTCTTTTACACCATGCTATGGAGAAAATGGTCACTTCTATGCATATTATTAAATGAGTATAGGAAGTAAGTCGGATATTTCAGTATAAGTCCAAATAAAATAGTCCCTGAATTAATCAAATAATGTTTTTTATCTATTTAACTGTATTATCAGATAGTAGGGCACTAATAAAGTGGGTCTTCTATTCCCAAATTAATTTCTTGCAATTCATCAATTATAACAGTAAACCCACTCTATCTTCAAGTTCTTTAGGTGCAGGTTTGACTTCTTTTAATCATTAGTATGATGGATTTTGTATAAATCCTCCTCACATTCATCTTTGATTTTGATCTTTTTTATTATGATATATCATGGTCCTTTTTAGCAGGGCTAGCATTGGATGAATCTAAGGCCTTTAATAGTAAGAGTTTCATTTTTTCATGATGCTTGCAGATTTTTCTTATCAAAGAACTAAACTAGTTGTTTGGTAGTCCTAAGGTGGATTCCTAATTTGTGCATCATTTTTCGCATCTTTGAAGGGTAATATGCAAGAATTCTTATGGGCATTATCTCTTCAGATTCATGGCAATAAATGAGCCAATTAAAGTCTTGATATTGGCACTTCTTAGAATTTATTTTAAATTTCCTTGTTCCTCGTTGCTAGACAAAGCAGGTACATGAAATGTCTTTAGGCCTTTTACAATATGAATCTCAAGCGATGTAATTTTCTTAATATGTTGAGGAGGGCTAGGTGTGATCAATAACGTATTTTGATATGGGCAAATTAGTCATTCTTGAAAAGATCGATTGAGCACTTTCAGATGCAAATTCAAAATCATAGTCATAATTATAGGAATCTACTCTTTTCTTCTACCCTTTTCTCCATTTTAGTTGAAGGATCATACCTTTTTTTTTTAACTTGATAGGAATATCATCATCTTCTTTTGTGTCACTGCATAGGTGAGGAACAAGTATCTTTAACTTAGGGTATCAACCATTTTAGGAAGAGTCAGCGATGCCTTGTTTCTTTCTCTTCTTTGGGTTGTTTTGCTGTCTTTAAATTTGATGTTGTAGGTTGTTGCGACTTGAGTTCCTTTGGAAGAAAGTAGTTTACATCCTCATAATTTTTGATTTCATGGACCACAAGGGGTTGTATATCTTTAGAGATCCTATGCTCCTCTCCATCTTCTAAGTACTTTGTGCATTGATATTGAATAACAAAATCATTCTATACGATGGAGTCAAAATGATTTGGTAGAGCTTTGAATGAAGTGTCAATTCACTTTATGTAGAGCTTTGTAAATTTGAGAGGAAGGATGATAGATCCCAAACTCTTTTGCCCTTTTCATTGAAGTCATGCACCATCAGCTTGTCTCGTTCAAGGTATTGAATATCGAGAGACAATCACCTCAATGGTCATAAGCATATGAGATTTTTTGAAGAGCATAAGTTGATTATAATTTTATTTATTATAATTCCATCACTCATGATTGTAATGTATAAAAGATAATTGTGCTTTGATGTTTCGAGCATGAGGTCTTCATAAAAAGTGATTGCAGGAGGCTTTGGGTTTCCAGAACTTTGGTCATACATTGTTAGCAGAGTACATATCATTATTTTTAGATCTTTAAGAGCCCACATCAAAGGTTCTTAGAGGTCTTTCATCATTAAGAGGGCCTCATACATTTTGATTTGAGCAAGGATCTTTCTCAAATATGATATGGTGTTGTAATTAATTCCTTTATTTAAATTTGATCTATTGAGATCTATAGGAATGATTTCTTCATTAATTGCAATGTCCTTGTCTTAGTCGTTATTTGATTACCCTTTTTCAATGATGGTAATGCTTAACTAAACTTGGAACAATTTTATCCACCTCATATTCTTTTGATGAAGCAATTTTCTTTGAAATCACTTTTCATCTTGGTGGATTGATTAACTAATTCAATGTCACCAACTATCTTCATGCATTCCATATGCAATCCTATCATGGGCTCTAACTCATTTTCATCAAGGAATAAATTTTCTTCTAAACTATTGTTTGTTTGCCATACTATTAGACAAGATTTGGATATTGTTTTTCAGACTTATCCCTTTTTGCAAGGATATATCTTATAAGTTCTCTCATGCGTGTTGTGTTTATTAAATTTGTTACTTGACTTCAATCATTTGCTCAAAATAAATTTCATGATTCTAGAACATTTAAGATGTTAGGTTAGAGAAAAAAGTTTGAACAAAATTAGATTTAGGTAGTTTATAGTGATATAGATATTAACTACTATACTTACGCAAGAGTGCTAAATGAGAAGATTTTTGTTTCATCAATATTGAGTAGCTCGAGCACTCACTTGAGACATGAGAAAGAATTTTAAGTTTGTTGTATTATAGTTGTGATTTTGTTCAAGTTAGATGTTTGAAGTGGAGGAATGCATATGACCTGTTGTGTGATAGAAAAATACCTCTTAGTTTTAAGGAAAAAAATTTATAAGATGGTGGTAAGACTTGCAATGATTTATGACGCCAAATGTTACGACAAGAATAGCATAAAATTAAGTTAGGTATAGAGAGGATGCTCAAATGGATGGGTGACTTTACTCTTAGATAAAATGCAAAATAAAAATATAACGTGATAAGGTTGGAGTAGCTCGGAAAGGTAAGATTAAAGATAGTCCTTAGATGATTTGATCACATAAAGTGTTGGTTGTCATGGCCGAAGTAGATGTATTAGATGCGCTTTATATTTAAAAAGTTAGAGGTAGACCTAAAAAGATTTGATTAGGATGTCTAAAAAATGATCTTAGTTTATTGGAATTAAATAAAAATTTGAAACTAAATAAGACGCAATGAAAAAATGATTCATGTAGCCATAGTGGGATGAAGGCTTGTTGTTTTGTATAATTGTTGTGATTACACTGATCAAAGTTATTAAGTTATGACTATCGTTATTGTATTATGTTATATCAAAATTATAGTTTGCTATATTATAGCTAATGTGATTGCACTTCATTATATCAATTTTATATACTATTATTGCGTTATAGCATGTTTGAACTTGGTTAAAATACAAACCCTATTTAAATCCTATTCTAACTTGGATTGAACCCAATTCGAGTAGGGTTCATGTTTTTTCAAGATTGAACTGATTCGAGTAGGGTTCTATAACTTAGGTTCAAACTTTACTTGATTAGGTTAGAAGCTATATTCAACCTCGTTTAAAGTTTGTTCAAACCTTCATTCAAACATGCTTGTTTGAACCATGCTCGAACTATGGTTCAAGTACTATCTAGGTCAAACTAGTTTTGTCGTGACTAAATTTATTAAGCAATTCATGACTACAAGAGGGAGCATTTTGGTTTGAAATGAATGTTCGGGCATATTTCTCCAAGAAAACAAATGATAGAGATATTTATTCTAATATGACTATCACGTGGTCTGCATAAAGTCTTTTTATAATTTTATAGTTGTCTTTTTAAAGGTGGTATTATTTTTTTTAATTCAATAATATATAGAATAATCTAAGGTTTAAGCTATGAGATTTTTAGGATAGTAATATATTTTTAATTTTAAGTTAAAATCCAACCTAAAAGTTAGGATAATTTTTATTTTAATATATTTATCACCTCCTTATTAGCCCTATAATTATACATGACCAAAGGATTTTATGTGGATGGTTTGGCAGCTTGGCACAAAGCATTTGGTGGTTAAAGCATTTTAAAAGCAAAAAAAAAAAGTGTAGAGAGGAAAGAAAGAAAATATAATAAAAAGAGAATTTGTTTCTTGATTGATGGAAGATCGTCTTAATGAATCAAAATTATTGTTGCCTTGTAAATTTATAGTTGAATCTATGGAGGGATATAAAAGTGTTTTTGTTGATTTTTTAAGTTAATTTTTAGCATTAGTTTAGTACTTTTTTATCATCTCTTTTGAGTTATTTTTCTTTCTTATTTATCTTGATAGACTGGAAGTTTCTCTTGAGTTGAGAGTGGGTGTATTGCTATTTTGGAAGAGTCGATTCTCTTTGTTTTGTACATAATTTGTGACTTATTTAGTGGACCAGTTTCTTTCTCTTATCCTATAAATATAGAGAAATTTTTGCTCTAATCATGCAATTTTGTGTTGTGTTTGATATATTTTGTTTTTATTTTATGGTTCATTTTATTTTCTCTTAATCAACATGTCTACATGAAAATGTTTTTCTAACAATTAGTGTTCTAGTAAAGAGTTGTGAGAAAATGATGTACATGAAGTTTGAGATCAAGAACTTTGACAGCTCACAAAATTTTAGATTTAGAGAACATGGAGAACCAAGATATGTTGTTTTAATCTAGCAAAACTCATTCTGTCCCCCAATATACTTGTGATTTTTAGTGAAGATAAGACAAAGATACATAAAAACTTCTTAGTAATTCAAGTGTATTTAGTGGGTAAGGTCTCAAGAGATGTCTCATTGACAATAATCGTGGAGAGTTTGTCTCTAGTTAGAGTCTTTACTTATGGAGAAAAAATATTTTTAATACTCCCTTTGAAGCAGAGAATCTATTTGCTTCATATGCAAGAAGGTATACCTATTAAATTATATTCAAATGAGTTCAATTCTATTATTTAAGATTTGAGAAATATTAATACTATTGTTGATGATGAGGATCAAACTATTATTATTGTGCTCTTTATCTCGCTTCAAATATTTTTGTGGCATCATATTGTTTATAATAGATACAGCTAGTCTAAAGGATCATTTCTTTCGAAATATATTATTTTTAAGATTGAGGGTGCATTATGCTATTTGTTGGATTGTTTAGGTGAAGATCTTTTGAGATGAGATTTGCTTTCATTTATGGCAAGAGCACTTTTTTTGGCAAGCTCAAGGCACTATTTGTTAAATTAAAGTGCAATTTGGCCCTTCAATGCTTTGGGAGCTTAGTCTTCTTGACATAGAGTTGAAGAGTCATGAGTATACCACATTATTATGTCAACAGAGATTGTTATTTTTTTTACTCAATAATTTATTAAGATAAACTGTGATTTAAAATAAGAGGTTTTTTTAAAGGATAATAACAAAGTATTTGTTTTCAGGATATTGTTTGATTTGAAAATTGGCTATAATTAGTTGTTTTAAATAGATTTGAGTTTAAAATCACTTTCTTTTGAGTCCTATAAATAAGCTTGACTAAGGGATTTCCATGTGGATGAGATTGGCACAATGGCATGAAATTTTACAAAGCTAGAAGATTATTTTGGAGAAATGGAAGAAAGTGAATATATATATAGTTTTATGATGACAGGGGTTCCATTTTGAGGAACCAAAATTATCTTTGCTTCGAAAATTTCTTTGTGATCTAATGAGATGTATAAAGGCACACATTTGAATTGGTACTTTTTTATCAACTCTTTCGAATATTTTTTTCTCATATTTATCATATGAAATTTTGAGTTTCTCTTGTGTTGAAAATTGAGTGTATTCGAGATTTTGAAACGGTTGGTGAGCATCCTTATGACTTCTTGTTTAATCGATCCGATTCTCAATTGTCTCTCGTGGACATCGGTGAATTGTTAAACTATATAAAATTTGATGTTTTCTTGTATGTGTTTGATTTCTTTTATTATTATAATTTGGTCATTGCATTTGCTTTTTGTTAAAAACTGTATCGGCCTACTACTGTGACAAATATTTCACCTGCATTTTTCTTTTAACCAAACTTTTCTATTGATAACTGGTATATTTCTTTGATGAAATTCTTGAGGAAAGGTATTTATGAACTTCATGACCCCATGTTGCAGGTTCTAATGATAGAAACAACACTCTTAAGTTGATGCCATGCATCACAAGCTTTTTGTCTGCTTGCATGCAATCTTTGTGACTTCTGCCAACTGTATATAAAAGTTTATTCTCTCCTGCATTGGCAAGGAAATGTAGCTTTTTTTTTTCATATGCAGCCACCAAAACCAATTTTTAATCTTAGAAGGTCATCTGATCCTAAAATTTATGTGGCCAGTCTTCGTTTGCCTTTTATTCATGAATAAAATATGTAGCTATTGATTGCCACATTACTCATAAACATGTCTAAAATAGAGTTCTTCGTATGACTCATATATCATCTAAAGATTAACTAATGTTGTAATCAAATCACTTCCTTACACTAACTGTCTTATACTGAACGAGATCCAGATCCGTATTTTCTTTTATTTTTATCACAATATGATTATCCAATTTATATTATAAATGAAGATTTACTGGATAAATATTTAATATATTATTTTTTAGGTCACAGTTTTCATTTTTTTCAATGATTTATAGAAAATTTAACAAGTAAAATTATATATATATAATATATATATATATATATATATATATATATATATATATATATATATATATATATATATATATATATATATATTTATCAAAGTTTATATATATGCGTTACTAAGTATTGACGTATAAAGCAAATTTAAAGTGTTCTTCACAAAATTATAATAAATTAAAAAGCATGTGATTTTTTATTTATTAAATTAACATTTTGATTAAATACTGATTTATTTAAAAAAAGTTTATATATATATATATACAAAATAGCTAGAAATAATAACAATAATAGTTCTATATGGCTTAACTCATATTTTGAAAATAGTTATAATAACAGAATTACATTCATAGCATATAAGGTTTATATATTTACACATCTAATATTTAAATTTTAATATTTGCATATATAATACTTAAATATTACCATCATATTTAACAGTAGTTCTATATAAATATTAATCAAACAGTCCACAATTCCCATTTGCATATTGTTATTAATAAAATACAACCCAAATATAATGGAGAAGAACAATCAAGCATGCCTTCCAGTGAAAGTAGGTTTACTGGCATTTTTTTTTTTTTTGCAATGGGTATCACCCAACACCCCACCCATCTTGTGTGATATGACTAATCCCACGGCTGCCACATTCATCACCAATGTCGTCCCCACTTACATTCCATCGACGCATCCCTGGAGAATCGAATGAGCTCTTCTAGCGACTCACCAACCAAGCTAAGAGATGGTGGGTGTTTGCTGGCACTTGTCTGTTGCCTTAGCTCTTGAAAAAGGCTATATATATTATGTATATCTTAAAAGAAATATCGAAGCTTTGGGTCTTCTTTAAATAAGGAAATAAATGAATATGGCATGCAAGTTACTGTATGTATATATCGATGAAAGCAATACAAAGCATGAAAATAGAAGGGCGAGCGAGAACAACGTGTTTCAGAGACTATAATATGATTGTCTGACTATATAACAACAATGCGCTTTGTCTTTTTTAAGTCAAATAATGTAGGAAAAGCTCTTATTTTTTTTAGAAAAACACATCAAAAGCTGCCTAATTTGTAACATAGTCTTCAAATATATATTTGTTATGTCATTCAATGAATATGTGGAGTGTGATATATCATTCTCTTCAACAGCTTTTATCCCACTAAGGTCATACAACCATCTGAATTATGTCCTATTACCATCAAATTCTCATTTAATTCAAGTATACTGTCATTTATACATTTTCTACCTCTATCTTAACAGGCATCTAATACCTCTACCTCCTAATCGATCTTAACGCTTATGGCCAAACCATCTAAGACTCTCTCTAATCTTATATCTGAGCTACAAACAAACATACCTCATTTCACATTTAATCTCTAAGAGTAAAGCCACTCATCTCTATCAATAAATCAAATAAAATAAAAATCTGTTCTAGATATTGATCTTAGAGCATCCAAAAGAAATTAAAGTAACAATGAATAAACAAATAAATAAGGTGGTGATATATCTTTCGTTGACTCAGAGTTTGAGGGATAGAACTTTTCAGAATGTTCTTATCAATTTGACTACAATTCTATAATATGGTAACAATAAATGGTTAGACATTACCCGAAGATAGGACTATTTTTTACTTTGCAATTAAGAGAAGATGAAAAGAAATAAATCTCATAAAAATGATGAACATTATGAAAAGTTTACATAATGATCAAAACATTCCTCTCAAGTTTAATATATGAATCCAAATTTAATTAATTTAAAGCTCTCAAAGCTTTTGTATCTTAAGATAATTGTACAACTGATCTAATGGCTCCTTTAAGTTCTTAACGATAGCATATGCTGTAATTAGGATCCATGTTATCAACATTAAGAGGTGGATTGTCTCAACCATCATTAAATGACTTCCAAACCTTTTAGTGTTGTCTCATTAATTGCCTTGAGATCATATTTTCTTTGCCTTTGAAAGAAAGAATGTCTAAACCTCTTTAATTGCCTCCTTAATTCTTTTTAGGATTGTCTTGTCTTCTAATCCAAATGTTGCCTTCACCATCAATAGGATTATTTTATTTTCATGTTATAATATGTATAGTAATGAAAGGTATGAGTTATCCATAGTGAAAATTGTTATCTTACATATAAGAGAACAATTTGATAAAGTTGTCTTAAACTATATCTTTAAACTAGAGCAATGAAACCTAAGCTCACTGTATGATATATAGAAGAAATTTAATATGCTACGATAACAAAAACTTGCTATCATTCTTGGGACTTCCATTATAGGGAAGAAGAGGTACTTTATAGGTATTACATATTATGATACTCTCTCTTGCGAGGAGATTAGTTGATGTGTATTAGATGATAGTTTTGATTCAACATGTTTGATTACTATGTATGTTGATTTATTAAGGTGGAAAGAGCTACTCAATTCATCTCCCTTTTGTTTCAATAATGTATGAACCAAGTTTTGAATGTAATGAAAATGTATGGTAGTTTATGTGCTAGCATAAAGAATATTGCATAAAATGAGTTTAATACAAATATTTATGACTATGATTGCAAATTAACCATGATATAATATGACATAACCTAATAATACATATGCATTACTTGTAATATTTTTTTAATATATGATCAATTTTTCATTGTATATATTTGTATATGATCAATTTTTCACTTCATGAATTTTATATAATTAAGTTGCTTATAATTAACACATTCATGCATATTGTTTTACTCACAATTTAAAAGAATTGCATGCTTCTAATATAATTTTTTACTAGGCTTTATGCTTGTCGCGATATATACTTGTAATTATAACTTGGAGGTAAGAGTAAAAAAATTTTAGTAGAAAATTTGTATACCAAGTTAATCATATTTAAAGGAAGGACTATCATATATTTTACTCCAATCTACTGGGATATTTATGTGGTTCAACTCTCAAGCTTTATTGACACTAACCATTAATGTGTGTGTGTACGCAAACTTCAAAAAAATCATATATGGATTTAAAGAAGCCTTACCCTAGTGTCATAAGTTACTATCATTTTCAATGATTTTGATTTTACTAACTCTTACTTATAATTCTCTTTGTTCTTAATATCAATGATACATTAATCTAATTTCTAACTTATGTTGAAAAATCATTATTTTAGATAACAGACTACTATGTAATATATATAATATATATATATATATATAAAATATATATATATATATATATATATATATATATATATATATATATATATATATATATATATATATATATATATATATATATATATATATATATATATTCATTCATACCCAATATTTCTCCATCAAAGGTGGAAGTTATTTTACACCATATGGACTTCTTTACCTTAATATCAACACACTTGATTTCCATTCTTGTACTAGGATGATAGATGCCAATCTTATGACTATTTTGGTTCTTACATCACTAACGATTACTCTTTACTTTAACTTTGCACTTCTAGATTTGATAAATCACAGGCTATTGTTAGAAATCTACAATACTTAGCTCTTATGCACCAATATATTATATTTATAGTTATTTAATTGTCTTAGTTTATGTATTCTTCTGTTAATGATCATCAGACGGTTGAAAAATGATTAACATGCCTATAATGTTGCATTACCAATTAGGGGATACTGCTTTGTTACCATGATTTCTACTAAAGCTTAATTGGGTTTACTCTCTACTCAATCAAACTTAACATCCATTTTCTCACATCCTAATAATATATTGTGATAATATGAGTGTCACTCATATCTTCACAAAATTTCAATCTCTTAATTTAATCTCCCATAAATTTATTGAATTTTATCTTCAATTCTTTTGCCTATATTCAAAATAAAAAACTTTATTACATCAATGATATATTTTAATATATTAATAATAATAATCATTCATTATTAGGATATCAAAACTTTATATATTTACCTACTAAAGATCAAGCACCAAAATATCATCAAAAACTTTGGGATATCGTTAAATCCCTAAATAGCTCAAACATGAAGTGTTTATAATCAAACCGTCGGATCTAACAAGCCCAAGATCTAATTTACTTCATTTGAGCAAATACTTAAAATACATCAAATGATCAAAGGAATTATTTTGAACATCAATGTGAGTGTGATTGCATTTATTTTAGACGCACTCCTCCACTATAAATACCTCATTCTTCATATGAGGAGGCCAAGAAGAGAGAAAGCTTGAAGATCCTCCAAGCACAGTCCACCACTGACGCCGTCAACCGCCGCCCATGCCGTCAATCTCAATCTCCATGACGCATCTTCATCGCTAGATTGTTTCACCATTATCTACCACTAGAATGCTACCACCAACATAACTATATAGTTGTGTTGGATTCCTATCGCCTCTTTTATATACAATTTTGTAATCCCGTAGCGAGAAAACTTGTACTCCAAAACAAATATATAGTGGAAAATTTTAAAAAAATATGTGATAAAAAAGTTTGTTTTCCAACTTGATTTTTATGACGTAGCTATTCTTTTGAAAAATAAATTGCAGATCCCATCGCAGCTTTCTAAATAGCAGATTTTTCTGCAATACCTCCACCATTATTTTTTCAAATAACTACAGTTGTTTCAAACAGATCTCAAGCAGAGACAAAACTTAACACTACTTTTAAAAATAGGTATTGTTTTGCATTATTAGTTTTATATATTAAACTAGATTTGTTTTATTGTTCTTGGAAGTGTGATACCTTTCAGATTTCCTGAAGAGTATAGTCTTGCATTTCTGAAAAATAAAAATTAAATTCCGATTTAGAATAAGTTCTAAAATTATTTTTACTTGAATTTTCAAAGTTATCATCACTATTCTTTAAAAACTCTGATGAAGTATATTAAATTCCTTTGTACTCTGATGATTACAGGTACTCCTCTTATTGGGTTCCTAGAACACTTATTTCAAAATCACATACCAAAGAAATCAAAGCAATTGCCATCAATGTCTAAAGTGGAATTAAGCTTAAATGATCTCCCATGGCTAATCGGAAACCCCAAAACTCAAAAATCCAGATTCTGTTTTGGGGTGCGGGTCATGACTCAATCTCTTCGTTGGATCATAGCCAACTCTTTCTCTAATGGAGAACTTGAACTCAAACCCGAACTCAAATCTAAAGTCAACAACAAAACCCACGAACCTCTTCTTCTCCCAATTGGACCCCTACTCTCCACCACCAGGAACAATCACCCACATTATTTTCCAAGTATATGGGATGAAGACCACACGTGTTTATCATGGCTTGACAATCAACCTCCAACTTCAGTAATCTATGTATCATTTGGAAGCTGGGTTGGACCGTTTGGGACAGAAAGAATACAAGCAGCCCTTGACCTTGAAGCCACAAAGCGACCATTCTTTTGGGTTTTAATGGAAGACAAAGCATGGCGTTTAGGGTTGCCAAAGGGATACGTTGAAAGGGTCTCTCCAAGAGGGAAGGTAGTGAGCTGGGCACCACAAAATCAAATACTAAAGCATCAAGCTGTGGGATGTTACTTGACACATTGTGGGTGGAACTCAACCATGGAGGTAATTCTGCATGGGAAGAGATTGATTTGTTATCCCATTGTTGGGGACCAATTCATTAATTGTGCTTATATTGTGAAGGTTTGGGGTATTGGGATGAAATCCAATGGTTTTAAAAGAAATGATATAAGGGATGTGATTGAGAGGGTCATGGATGGAAGGAAGGAGAAGAATTAGATGATAGGGTGGCCCAATTGAGAGTGAAGGTGGTGGGAGAGGGTGACATCTTAGCTAAGCAAAATCTAGAGTTCTTTTTGAATCATATTAATAAAATAACATAAGTGATTGTTTGATTTTACATCATCCTCTCTCAACTCCAATGACCTGAATCTGGAATGTGTAATCAACAGAACAATACAGAGATGAGACTGAACAAACAGATAATTCTACAACTGAACATTTCCCATAAACTAGCTATTACAAAAGAATACGTATTGTGCTATTCATCCTTGAATTGGAACAACAATCACATAAATTTGATCGTCCTATTTTTCTTTTTTTAAATATTTCTCACTTTCCCTCTCCCTTAGAGAAATCATATTCATACGTATACAAATATATATATTTTTATAAAAGTCCAAAAATAGAGGCTAATCAAGAGCTGCTTTGTTTCTCCATGCAGAGAGAGGCTTCTGAAACCCATCAAAAATTGGTCTGGCTATCACATCTGGCTTCAAAGACCATTTGCTCGTCGGCCAAATGGATGTGATGCTTCTCCTATGACAGAAGTTAAAGGCGCTCGATGATTTTCGAACCGGGAGAGGTGCTTCTCCTATAACAGAATCGCCACCTGAAGTCGAGCCGTCGTCAAGATCAGTCCTGCTCCCAAGCTTTGGCCTCAGAGCCAGACCTTTTCCTGCTGCTCTTCCTGAAAACGCACCTCCAGCGCCTTCTTCCTTGAGTAGAATCTCTGGTGTGTGCGATAATGGGTGGTCAGCATCAGGCTTCTGCCGTCTCCTGATCGATCCGTCGAGCTCATTGGTGTTCTCAGAAAGATCACCATTCTCTGGAGAGAAACCATTTGCTGAACTGTGGGTGGTCTTCTGATGGAGGCTATGGAGTGGATTGGAAGCAGGAGATTCCAGGAAATGTGTGTCGTCTTCGAATGTGAGAGTTTTCCCTGATTTGAAGACGGACATCTCAGTTCCTTCGGGTAGCCGACTACTCTTGTTAGATTGTGTGAGGCCATAGTAACCCTGTAGACTGCACATTGCAGGGGAGAGATGGCAGGGAGAAGGCTTCGGTTTGAGAGGTCGGACTGAATCGGCGATATCATGAGATTGATGCCGGCGAGTTTTCTCCCTGCAACAATTTTCAAGCAGAATCAGTATGCAGTTGATGACAGAGGAAGCAAGCATGCAAGTTATCTTTATTGTATGATCAAATGTATTATAGAGAGAACAAGTTGCAAGACCATTGGTCTGTAACTATTGCAATCTCAATATCAAATAATGAGAATGTTCTTCTGAACCAGCAGAAATATAACATACAAGATATATTCATTAATCAACTAAATAGAAGATATGGCAGACATCATATGCAGTTCTTAAATAGCAAAAGGAGCGCATGTGCACGCAAGGGAACAAAAAGTCTTATAAATAGAAGCATGCCAAACAACTACATCTGAAAGGTCCTGCCACTAATGGAGATTCACATCAATCCACTTCACTTGAAAAAATTACTTTGATGAATTACTTATATGATATATGTCAACCATTGGGCATAAGTGACACATTCTCTTAAAGAAATCAATGAATCATCTCTCATAAATAAGGCTAATATTAAGTAGAGTTTGAGCGAGTTTGGTTGATTTTCTTAAAATATTAGGGAAGGATTGATATAATTATGAACAAATCTTATAATATCAACAGATTAATCGCCCTCTTGAAAGAAACACCTTGAACCATACTTTCATAAATAAATTTGAAAGTTTTGGTGCCTAAATTTAAATATTGAAATAAACAAAATATTAAAATTTTAATAATCAATACATTTATAATCATTAAAAATCCTGATGAATTAATTGATTAATATTTAGAATACCAATACATCTTATAGTTTTATTGATAAACCACTTCAACACCTAATATAACTTATAAAGTGAAATCATGATTCATTTATAAGGTGAATAAACAAACTATTTAAATTAAAATGTAAAAGCTCACATGAATTGATCATTAAATTGCTAAATGGAAGCTACATGACCTGCATATAAATCCTAAAGTTTTGTTTGAGAAAAGATTGTCACCTATTGTGGCATAGCCCATGTTGTAAACCAAAAATAAAATATGAAATTTTCATCTCTCTACTACGAATCAATATCAATTTGAAACTTGTGCCTTGGAGCCGTTTCAAGTGATGCTTAAACCTTGGCATAGGAAACATGACTAATTAAGGAGCAAACCATGAAACTATATGTAGTAGTGTAGATGATAGTGTCGATTGAAAAACAGACAAGAAAGATGCATCAAGTACAGGTAATATAATCAAATGATGAGATGAGCCAAAGCGACAATAAGATGTACAAGCAACATGATCGAACGAGTGAATGTTTAGATAGTGAAGGCATTGATGCCAACTAAGGAACATGTGAGGAGTTGCATCTATGATGTCCTCTAGAGGTTGATAATAAAGAAGGTTAAAGCACATGCTATCATAGTGGAGTTGGAAGAATAAGGTGGGATAATCATACAAATTTGTCTTAGTGGTGATGATTAGAATTGGATGGAGTTACACCATCTTCCTATAAAGTTGGTGTTGATCAACATTATTTTTTGTTGTGTGAATGATTTGTTTTCTAGCATATTTTCATTGAAAGAGATGAGTCTTGCTTGTTTCCTATAAGCATAAGGGCTACTTGTAGATGCCAATTACATCAAAGTCTTTGAAGGTTGCATTTTGCTTGCTAGGCAATTAAGATACTTGTATTAAGAAATGCAGCTTCGATTTGACTCGTTAGCTTATGAGCCAGCTCATTTAATAAATTTTAATATAAAATATATTTCAAATATATTAAAATTTAATAGTTTAAATATACGATTGTTAAAAATATTTTAAAATTATATCTCATTCCCTTATATCAAATAATTTATTATTGTTTTCTTCGATTTTTTAATTTTTATCATTTTATTATAATAATTATTTAAATCAAAATTATTTTATCCCTTTCATACTAAATGAGTCGGCTCATGAACTAGCTTGAACTCAGAAATAAAAAAGGTGACTTGAACTCGACTAAACTCGTTTACACCCCTACTATGAATCATGATTATGATTTATGAAATCTAACTCAACTACAATAATAATGATTATTTAAAATTTAATCCCCTAAGTGATGCGATAACTTGACACAATTATGCTAAAAAATGGTTAAGGTGTCGCCCAAAAGCAACACACTACAAAATAAATCAAATCTAATGAAAAGTAGGTAAAGGGTATAACACTTTAATATTAAATTAATTGCATCAAACTTATGAATTTCCAATGAGACCAATGGAGAATTAATGAACATAATGATTAGAGGTATAAATCAACATTCTTTGTTCACAAGAACATAAATTCAAATAGAAAATAATAGTATATTGGTGAAGTTTATAAACTATCATAGCAATAGTAATTGCTTATGAATTGTAGTAGATAATGAGATAAAAGATAAAATTATTGAGCTGATAGAATTAGAAATAATGATTGCTAAAAGCTAGTGTTCATGTCAAATAATTAGGTAATAACACAATTTGAAAAAAAAAGACAATTTTGTGGGAAAAAAAGAATGAACTCAGATAACTTGTACCAAGAAAAGAGAATAATTATTGGACATGACCAAAAAGGACATACAAAATTTAATAGGATGAATATGTTCATGGTATGCACAAATTAAGTGGTAGAATTGTGAGATAAACTATACTTGATTTCACAATAGAATATGACCAAGCGACAATAAGTTGCTTTAATAATCTTTGTACATACTATGAATGTTTTCATAATATTTTCATACGACAAAAAGTTGCTTTTTATAAATTCATTAAAAGTGATGAGTATAGATAAATAAAGATAAAACATCAAGAAAAGCCAAAAATGTAGCTTTGAAAATTATTAAATGCAAGCTTTATGGAAAAAAAAATTAATGAGCATAATGAACATAATATCTAAATTGAGTTTTAAGAAAGAGGTCCATGCATCATGTTTTTGAGGAATTCACATAAAGTTTCAATAAGGAATTCATTGTATAACTTTTCTTGAACTGCAAAAACAATTATAAAATTCAAAAGTTCATGAAATGAATCTAAGAGGAGAACAATACCTAATTTGATTATGATAAAAAAAAAACAAGGGTTGATTATGATGTCAATGGCAAGTGCCTCACCAGAATAACCTCATTTACTAACAAAAAAAAAGGCTAGAATGGACTAGATTTAAACAAAGATTAGATTTTCTATATAAAATTTAAAAACTTCAAATGAAAAGACAAGACAATTAGTTCACTGAATTATTAAAGAAAATTTGTTTATTTGAAAAAAATAAATAAGAAAAAAGTCCCAAAGACTCAAGGAGAGGTTAAGAGCATGGTTTAAAAAATCATTCGAGGCATGCCTGATTCGAGGCACTTGCATGTAGCCTCGATTTAAGCCTCCTATAAGAGGCTTGTTTTGTTTTATTGAGGTGGCATTATAAGGCTTAACGCCTCAAAAAAGTCGGTTCAGATTTTTTTTCTTTTATTTTGCGGTGAATGGAAGGTTACGAGCTGTAAAGACACTCAAAACCCTCATTCTACCCGAATACACAACGTTCCACTTCGCTACTACTCGGAAAAAGAGAGGGAGGTATCGCCAGGTAACCTTCTCTTTCCTCCTACCCCTTGCATGATTCTTCTTGTCTAAATCAGAATCCACCTCCAAAGCCGCTTTGGATGTTTGGAAAGACTAACCTGGCTTAAATCTTGCAAGCAAAATGGGCTTTATGTTAAATCTTATTACCAAATAGCCTCTTGAAGTTCTATTTTTAAAGTTTGACAAGATTTACATTAAATCCTACTACCAAAGAGCCCCTAAACTTGTTATTTTCAATTGTTTGACAATATTTAGGTTAAATTATGTTATCAAATAGCCCATTGAAGTATCAATTTTTACTACTTGATAAGATTTATATTAAATTATGCTACCAAACAACACCTAAACTTATTCTTTTATGTTAGGCAAGATTTAGGTTAACTGACCCTAAACTACTTTTTTTTTCACAGTTTGGCAAGATTTAAGTTAATTCTTTTTTCTTCGTTTATTCAGATGGGTGTTGGTGTGAAGAAAAGATATGCTTGAAAAGACTTAAGTTGAAGTGAGAGAAAATGCAAAGAAGGGATATGTTTACTTGAAGTGCAAATTTTGTGATAAGTGAATTATTATGAATGTTATGAAACTTAAGGATCACTTGGCATGTACACATGTCAATGTTAGAGCATGTGAGAAAGTTCTGAATGAAGTCAAGAAAGAATGTGTAGAATACTTAAAGAGATATGCGACTACAAAAATAGCTATAAGAGATATGGAGGAGATGATTGGGAATAGTTCTTATTTTGGTTCAAGCTATGATGGTTCTAATAGCGGAAGTCATTTTCACTCATCTGATAGAGGAACTCGAGGTCCAATGAATAGATTTGTTGTGAATGTAAATGAAAATGAGAATCTTAATCTTAAACCAATTCCTCTAGTTTCAACAAGAGAACACAGGAATAGGGTATGCTTAGATATTACAAGATTTTTTAATGAGAATGGGATTCCATTCAACATGGCTTGGAGTCCTTCATGGATTAATATGCTTCGTTCAGTTGTGAACTACGACAGGGGTTTACAGCTTCATATATATGAATTGCGAACATCGATGTTAGATGAAGGAGTTAGAACTTCAAGAATGGCTGATGAAGTGAAGTAGACATTGGTTGAGAAAGGAGTTATAATAATGTCGATAGTTGGTCGACGTTAGAAAAAATGTATTATTAATTTTCTTGTCAACTCTCATGGAATAATTTTTTGAAATCTATAGATGCATAGATCATTACACAATTACTATTTAAAATGCTTGATGATGTTGTTGAGGAAGTTGGAGAGAGATTGGTTGCTCAAATAATTACAGATTATGCAAATGGATATAAATCTACAGGTAAAATGTTAATGGAGAAAAGGAAGCATTTATACTAAACTCCATGTGCTACTCATTGTCTTGATTTAATGCTTGAAAAGTTAGGGCAATTGCCACAACATATATCAGCTTTACTCAAAGCAAAAGTTGTTAGCAAGTTCATTTGCAATCATTCATGTGTGTAGAATTTGATGAGAAAATTTATAGATAAATAAATTATTCTGCTACATACAAGATTTGCTACGCTTATTTGACTTTGCAAAATTTAAAGAGTTAACAACAACCTTTGGAGGCTTTGTTTGCTTCTGAAGAATGGGATAGAAGTTCTTGGGCAAAAAAATAAGAAGAATAGCATGTAAAAAAGATTATAATAAAATATGATTCATTTTGACATAATGTTAACTATACCTTGAAAACTACAACTCCTTTAGTAAAGATTTTAAGGATGGTTGATGGTGAGAAAGCTCCAACTATGGGTTTCATTTATGAGACAATGAATAAGGCAAAAGAGGAAATTGTAAAAAATTTAGGAGGACAAGAAACTATATATAAAGAAATATAGGACATCATTTATGAGAAATGAGATAGTCAAGTGCATCAATATTTACATACTGCATATTATTTAAACCCCAATTTCAAGATGATAAAATAATTTCATGTTGATAAGGAGGTAAAATTGGTTTATATGCATGTAAGGATAGACTTATTCTTAAGAAAAATTATCTTAAAGCTAATGATCAATTTGAAGATTTCTGTTTAAATGAATATTTGAATTTAGAGCAGCTCAAGTATGCTACAAGACACGCTCTCCTGGTAAATTTACATTCATTCAAATTAAAAAATTTGCATTACCTTATATTTTTTTATTTATTTGTTTATAAAGCGTTGGTGGGCACAATTTGAAGATGATGTGCCTAAACTTAAAGTATTTACAGTGAAAGTTCTTAGTCTTACTTTTTTATCTTCTAAATGCACGCATAATTGGAGTACATTCAATCAAGTGTACACAAATAGAAGAAATAGATTGACTGCAAAATGAATGAACAAATTAGTTTATGTTATGTTCAATAAAAACTCAAAAATAGATATATCAACTTACAAGAACAAAGAAGTAATGATGATGACACGATCCTTTGATTTTAATGATATATTATCCGATGATGAATGGATAACTCTAAAGAAATTTCGATCTTCTGCTTGAGCCGTTATTGTTGTAGATGGCCTTGAGCCTCTCATGCATCTTGATGATCTCATTTGCATGGATGGCAATATCCACGGCCTGACCGCCAATACCGGAGGCAGAAGGTTGGTGTACCATGACGCGAGGGAGGGCTGCATTCCCGTGCACCGCAAAGAAGAAGAAGAGATCCCATGGAAGTCGACCAATGCAAAGTGGTGACCGACGACCGAATGTACCGGATGGTATCAGAATAGCAAGACGAAGTGATGACGCCACCGGGAGTTGATGTAGGTGAACGGTTTTGATGGGTTCTGATTCGAGGAAAAGAAGTCGGGCAACCAGGATGAGTGTCATCGAGATGGGTCCGCTTATGATAATGATTCGCCTCGAGAGACGAGAGAAGATGTCATAGGCGCGTTTGCCACACGAGGTTTGCTTGATTACCATTAGGATCAGACCGTAAGAACGGGTGAGTATGCCGCAGGCCGCAGCGGAGGAAGGAATGAGCGGATTGCGCCGAGTAGATTGACCGGGTTAGACGACGCTACATCTCGATGAGGTGGATTCGATTTCATGGACAAGGGAGATAGCACGAGGGAACTAAGGGGAAACCGAGGCTTTTGATATGCAAAATAAGTTTATTGTATTCAGAATCGAGGGATTTTAAAAAAAATTGTAATTGATTTGATAATTTTGATTTGTAATGTAAAATTTTAATTTTTAAAAATTTTCATTTAGTTCAAATTTAATGTGTTTAATTTCAATTTGGGTGAATTATAAATATGCCATTTGGTGTAAAGTGAAAATCATTATCGTCGCCGTTTCATCTCCATCTATTAGCCACTACTAATATGACCACTTACATCCGCCGTATTGCCATCACTACATCGCACATTTGCATTCGCCGCCGCTTGCCGCTATCTTGATGATCACCGCTCAACCACCGCATCGCCGACTACCACCGCCGTAGTCGAATTTTCACCGCCATCGACCACCATCACCCACAACCACTACCACCGACTACCATCGCTATCCACCACTATCGGACAACCACCGCTACCAACCACCACCATCATCCACCATCATCATCGTATCACCGCCATCATACCGCACCGCCACCTAACCACCACCCAGATCACTACCATAAACATCATTGATCCCCACTAAATATATGACATTACATTCACTTTATCAAATAAAAAAAAAATAAATCCCTAAATTTATAAGATTTTCATCCAAACAACTATAGAATAATCAAAATACACTTTATTTCATTTTCAAGCAACCAAACAGTTCTAAATGAAACAAGTTTGGGAAATCAAAGCATTATGAAAAGTTGTGTAAAAGTTAGTGGATATTACAATTTTTTTTTTATTTTAAAAAGTTAAACCCGACAAGCACCGCACTTTATTAAGAGTCTATTTAGAGTACATTCTATAAAGATGATTAAAACTATGAAGAGTAACTTTTGAACATTTAAAAATTTTTTTATCAAAAAAAATTTCAAAAAAATTTTTGACAATAATCACAGCTTTTGATTACTTTTAAAGCAAAGCAAAAAATTTAAAGCTACCAAGCACTCTAAATCAAATTGGAAAACACATCTTTTTCATCACACATTCTTCAAAATGCAACCAAAATTCAGCTTCCCAAACAACACATGTAGTAAGTCATCAAGACCACAACCAGCCCAAACCAAGTCTAAACCTTTCAAACTCGCCTAGAGCTGAACAGCTTATGTTAAAGTACTTTGGATGTAAGGTAAAAAATCTAGGGAATTTACATACATACCACAATTCTATGTATATACATGTCTAACACTTAAACTTCAATTTTACATATATATATATATATATATATATATATATATATATATTATATATATATATATATATATATATATATATATATATATATATATATATATATATATATATATATATATATATATATATATATATATATATATATAACTATAATATCTCATCAAAATATCATAATAACTCACTTTTTTAAAAGTGAAATGTAACTTTTAAAGCATAAAAGAGTGTTAGATGAGTAAATACCTAACTTTAGATGTTAGATAGGTAAATAGATAAGATTTGTGTGGTACTCATGTAAATCTTCTAAAAATCTATTATGATATTGATTAGAGGTATCAAAAAAATAACTTAATCTAACTTAATTTAAAAAAAAAAAACTAAATTCAAGTCATATCGACATCGCTCGAGTTAGGCATGGGTCACAAGATTTAACTAGATTATTATTAGGGTTAATTGTGGCTTGACCTGAATAACCTAAAATAAATCTGAATATAACTTGATTATTTTTCAAGTTAAGGTTATGTGTGTTGGGTATTAGTTAATTGAGTTAAATGGTTAATATACAAGTTAATTAAATTATATTGATTAAAAAATCACATGATCCATATAATAATTAGATTAGATGAGTCAACTTCTAGTCAAAGTTTTTGTCTTATAAATTAAAACGAGTTCGAGTCAGATATAATCAAAACAGATTACTTTTAAGTCAATCTAAAATATAACCCGTCAATCTAAATTGATACTTCTAATTTTGATCAAAGTTTTAATAAATATTAAGCTTAAAATACTTGAATATATTTTAAGATTTGTGTAATATATAATTAAATATCTTTACACTAATCTCCAAAAAGATTTAAGTGCTTTGAGCCTCTTCTTAACACATTTTTATAAAAATATAAAAAATTAATTGTTTTGTTGGATGAAAAATAAAAGAATATTTGAGTTTATTTACTTATATTAGTGAAAATTGGAAAGAAATCCTTTTTTTTTTTGAATAAATATGCAAGAAAATACCCTTAAATTCTTAAATCCTCACTATTGGAAGAACATTCTTCTACCTTTTCATACATAAACCTTCATATTCCCACTATTAAGAGAATGACACCTTACCTTTTCCATACATCGATGTTCTATCATTTAATATTTATTTTTTCAGGGTGATAAGAAGATCATAGCATCAAAGTTCATTATTTATCTATTTATTATCTTTATATCACATTTCACAGTTTAGTTCATTTCTGCCAGATATAGTATCAAAGATAGCATTTCAACCTTCTTAGAACATGTGTTTAAATTATATAGAAACTTTTTTTGAAGTATAACCAAACATTGTTTCTACATATTCGAATATAAATTCAAGCCTCATTGGAATCATATTTTTTTGATCATGTTCAAACTTTGTTCGCTCAAATATGTTCAAATAGATGTTTGAACCTTATCATCTTTCGATCATCAGAATATGTTTGAACATAGTTCCAACTATGATCGAACAACACAATTTGAAATGTTCTACTATCAAATAAGATTGAAGCATGATTCAATTTGTGTACAAACTTATATTTTTACAACAATAATGACATATTTTGATCAATTCTTTTCTAAAGGTAAACTAAGTATTAACATTCTTGTAGTGAGGATGGGAAAAGAAGACAAGTAAGTTGATTGATAATTATAAAAAAAAGTAAAAGATTGATGGTGCAAAGAAGTATTCCTTGATGATCTAATAGATTTTATATACAAAAAAGTCATATCTTAATAGAAGTCAAATTGTCTAAAAAAGAGAATCACTGTCACATCTAAATGTGAAAAAACTAATTCAATGAGGATATAAAAAAATATATAAGACACTTCTATTGCGTTAGAGAAATACTTATAGAGAGGAGCCAAACTTGAATATGTTTGATATTAGAACTTATGAAAAATACTACAGTAGATGTTGAATTATGACTACTAATAAAATCATTATACTATGATAGATTTAATGGCCTATCATTTACGGAAGAGAGTTTACCAAAGCATCATTTTAAAAGTCTTCATATTATTTATTTGAGTTACACAAAAAAATTAAGAATAATAATTGATCTGCAACTTTATAATGAAAGTTGTTTTAAATATGTGTATTTTATTGAGGTGTTTATGTTCAATGCATAATGAAAAATGTGGTATTTATTTATAACATACATAATAACATTGTTAAGCATGGGACTTGCACTAATCAAGTGACAATGAATATCTCAATAAAGAAAGTTTAAATTTGAAAGTTAAAATAAGAAATATCACTTAGCTTTGAGATTTATGGAAGAGTTGAGTTATATAGGAACTTCAACAAAATACATATAAAGAACACACCAATAACTATTTATGATGTAGCACATCAAAGGAGTAAGGACCTACTTCAAGATCCCAAATTTTTGAACTTATGAGAATTTTATTATATTTTATGAATTGTGAAATTATATTTTATGTATTGTATTATATAATAGTGGATGTATTTGATCATGTCTAAGTGTTGTATAAGAGTTGTGTTTAAAAATATGTTAGTATATATGTTAAATTGCAAAAATATTAGTCTGGTGCCTAGGTGTTGCTTTTATGGCCTGCATTTCATAATATTTAGTATTTGGGGATAGCTAGCTCATCATGGAATGAGTATGCCTCGCAAAATGAAGTTTATGACTTTTTTAAAGATTTTTTTTGATAGTTTTCTCCCAAGCGACACATCCCTAGTATTGTACTTATGTAAACACTTATTCGGACAAAATAAAAAGACTTTGGCTTTTGTGTGTGAAAATGTAGTAAAATTTTTTTGGTTGGAGTTTGGTGGTCGGCCGTTTGAGGGATTTAGTGATCTCACGCTACAGTTCTTTTTTGATGAGTAGATCTACTTCATATCATTTTTACTTTGACGAGTGGAAGATCCTTGAAGCTTTTCTTCTCTAATATCCACTGGGACTCCTTCTCTCCTCGAAATTCTCCTCCAACTTTTCTAAAATGAAGTTAGTTTTAAGCGTTTTGTTCATATTTTGTTTCAGGGAATCTTTTACAGCTTAATGAGAATCACCATTTCAAAGAGCTTGAATTATACAATCAAGAGTGCGAGCTTACATCCACTAACCATCTTATTAAAATTTTTATGAAATATAATGTAAAAATCCCTCTTCAAAGTCACACTATTGAGGCAAAAAATTATTTTATCAAAAATTTTGAAGAAACATCGGAAACTCTTGAATTAGCCCAAAGCTTAATTGTCAACCTTATGAATCAATTTTAATTATATATAATTGATGACATTAATAGTGATGTTTATTTACGGAGAGGATGTATGCATATAAAAAATTGTTGTTAGAAATCCTTTCATGTGAGGATAAAATATAACTTTTTTTGGGAACCCTATATATGGGAATTTTATTGCTTAAATAAAAGATTACAAGATCCTTAAAGGGGTTAAACTCTGAGACTACCACTCAAAGAGCTACAATCAACCTAAAGAGTAAAACCCCTATCTAAGTACAAAACTCACACAACAAAAGCAAATACAAACCCCAAGAAACAAAGAAGCAAACCTTTGCATGCAGCCATATCCGTTACCATCCTCTTGCGGGGAGTAAAGGAGCTTTGATCCAACGAAAAATTAGCAAGAACCTGCAATAAAAGAAGACACCGCAAATATCTTGAATGCCGTAAGTACCTATAAAGGAAATAATTATATTTGGAAACCATAATGCGGAGAAAGGAGTTGCAGGAATCAATCCACTAGTTTGGGGCAACCACATACATATGCATCTCACCAGGGATACCACATACATGCAACTACCATCCAAATTAGGAGATTGACTTGCCACCCATCAGAAAAAATAAACCTGAGATGACCATCCATTGAAGAAAATTATAAAGCTCACCACCATGATATAATCAAGAATAGAAAGTAGTTTATCCATGGATGAAATCAAATCACCTTACAACTGAGCCATCAACTTATGTTTATAGATCATGGATAACCAACATGAGAGCAAGGAGGTAATAATAGACAACCCGACAACCGCCATGTAATAAACCCAGGATAGGCATAAGAAATCTCTGATGAATATATAGTTAGACATTTTACTATCGCCTCTATTCAAATTGCAACACCAACAACTTGTAGCTCCCAATCCCAAGGGAGACAAATATAATACCAAAATCCATGAAATTCCTACCTCTCTCAATAATCAAACCCACCCAATCACCCATAGTCCACAGGAATAAAACTAAAAATCCAAATACTTTTACCTAGACATGCATTCTTATAACCGAAATACATCCTTTCAGGCAGCCGCACAATCCCCATCCAAAGGGAGACATATCCAACACCGAAGGAACAAGCATTTCTCTCTTTTATCAATAATAAAATGTACCAACCAAGAAAATATATGCTAAGAGCGTAACCAACCAAAAGGAAACGAAGAAAGCGAGAAGAAAGAAAGACAAATATCAAAAGGCGAGATTCTGGACCAAGGCAATAATTCCTACCCGATGGAATCAAACACCACCTCTTCACCAAGTAACCAATGATATCCATATTCCAGCTAATAACGAAAAGGATGACATCATACAAACTTTTTCCCCGCAGCCCAGAGAAAAACGATTCTATACTTGGGCTACTGTAGCAATTTCTTATGTCGCCCAAAGGAGTCTTAGGTAGCACTCCAATCAGCGGCAATGGGTGATAAACAACCGATACCCACCCGATGAAGTAAATTTCTCTCCAACCATCAAAACCACCTTTTAAAACATCGAGGAGAAGTTCCTAAAATCGAGTAAAACAAAAAACAAAGTGAATCCAGCACCATAAAATTGCAAAAAGATATGGGAAAAGATGGATAATCTCCACTAATCGGCCATATCCAAGTTCCAAACATAAGTTACATTTTCTAACATAGGGAGACCACTATCTAAGTTCACAAAACCCTTAATGGGGAGAATATTATCATTGAAAAATATTTTAACCATAGAGGACTTTGCAGATTAGCGGAAAATCACAAGAATTTCCTTCTCGTTGAATATGAGAGATGTGATAGTCCATCGAAGCAAGAAGCTCTTTTTATTTGATATATACGCTCTAGCTTGGAAGGAAGTATTGTCATAAAAAATTCTAAATTGGAAATATGATTTATCATAAAAATAAATGAATATGTTCCCTTTTTATTTGATAAAAAAATATTTTTTATTTCTTTATGAGAGAAAAAATAAAATAAAAACAAAATAATCTCAACCATTGCCTAGGATTGCTTTAGTTCCCAGAATATTCATAAATTAATCCATAATATGTAACAATACACATTACATGCTAAAAAATATAAATAACAATGGATGGGATAAACATCGGCTTTTAGTGTTTAGAAACCTCTTAAAATCCAAGATCTAAAGATACTAAACATATGGATACTAAAGATAATAAAAGCGATTTTGTGTAATAATTCAAATATCTATATAAGCAGAGGAATTATAAATTCCTAATTATTAGCCTTTAAAAGTAATAAAATCCCATAATAATCGCAAGACATACTGGTTAATTTTAAATAACCCTATGCATTATAAGATCAATTCCTTAGATCTAAATAACCATAATACAAGCATATCTCTTCCAAACCATGAAAGAACATTTTTAGAAGTCATTGTAATTTCTACGTACGCAAACTTTCAAAAAAAAGAGAAATGAACAACATGAAGCGAGATGTTATCTTGTCCACTTATGATAATAATTAAAAACACACATTTTCATCATAAATATTACAACTAAAATAATAGTTGAAGTATTAAGGCCTGGACAAACGAAGAAACCTTATGATCACAGCAGGTTAACATGCATGTGTGTGTAATTTTGAAATGATTGTAGAATACAACAAATTGTTGATTAGATTCTTTAAAGAAGATAAGGTAATCAGTAATAATAGACTGTATTTCCAATGTTATAATAGACATTGACATTAATAATGTTACTTTTCTATTCCTCCAACCATAAAAGATTAATGATGAATGGATTACCAACATTATTAGAGTTGAGAAGTTATAATTTGCTCGCAGACAATAATAGTAATACCTACCCAGTATAAATTCTGCATTAATGGTGGTATTTTAGGTCCTAAGCATCAAAAAGGATTCACATGATTAGTGTCTAACGAAACTAAGCAGCGGACTATAACTTTTGTTTTAATTAATTTTTAAGTTATATATTTTACCCCCTGGAAATCTGTGTAATAGATAGCAAATATTCATTCTATGCAGGAAACCCAAAAATCAAAGAACTATGATTATTTGACATAAACTATTTCATATGTCAGGTTTCATATGCATCCCAAGAAAGCCTTTTATGGGATGCAAAACAAATAAAGGCTTTTCTAGAATCAACTAGGGAGTCATGAGACAACATAACCAATGCTAACCTTCTGTAAGAAACAAGCACGATCAATGGTGCCTACATTGAACTTCAATGTTTATTCAAGCTCATTATACATCTCAGTAGAACTTTCATTGCTATAATGAGGCTATTTTTTTCATTCTTGAGAGATTCAGTCCATTCTGGTATGGTTCTAATGAAATCAATGATTTTGCTTTTCAAAACCTATCAAGACAAATACTTTAGAAGCATCACCTGCATAATCGATTCGAGATATCTCATCCAAAAGCCCTAATTGCCTCCTCGGGGATAAGAATGTTTCTGGCCAAGGAATTTCTCGATCTTTTCGCGTTGTCCAAGGTGTCTTGTAGATGCCCTTGAACCTCTCTTGCATCTTGATGATCTCCTTTGCATGGATGTCAACATCCACGGCCTGACCACCAATGCCGGCGTATTGGTGTACCATGATGCGAATTGGGAGGCGCTGCACCAGCTAGCAAGAAGAGACCCCATGGAAGCTGCCTGACCAAAGCAAAGGGTGGTGACCGGCGAGCGAATGTACTGCCTGACCAAAGCAAAGAAGAAACCCAATTTCCCAAGGTTACTTATTATCCAAAGGCCAGGTTAAAATACACATCAAAAATATCAAATTAAAATCATATAACATTAACTTTATCCAAGTTCTTGACATATTGTGAATATTTTTCATATTCAATCCCAATTAATCCTTATCTAATCTTGACAGAATAAGCTGAAATGCCTACCTTGAATCATCAAAGAAATAGTTATTCCAAGCAAATCTTGTTGCATTCAATGTAACCTATAAGAAATAAGACCGCACCAAGGCAATTGTTAAAACAAAGCTTTCCGTACCTATCCATAAAAAATAAGAATACACCAAGACTGTTGCTAAAACAAAACACTCTACAAGACATTCAATATGACTAGAAATAGAGTATCATTGAGCGCATATTACAGCATATCAATGGAAAGAGAACGAAAATCTAGTACATTCGCTCGCCGGTCACCACCCTTTGCTTTGGTCAGGAAGCTTCCATGGGGTCTCTTCATCTTGCGCCGCAGGTACGGGAATGTCGCACCCTCCTCACCTCGCATCATGGTACAACCTTCGCGATTGGTGGTCAGGCCTTGGATGTTGACATCCATACAAAGGAGATCATCAAGATGCAAGAGAGGTTCAAGGGCATCTACAACAAGCACACC
>CM038218.1:182598928-182754499 GCA_021442155.1 Cymbidium sinense
AGTTTCTTGGGCATTAAGCGGTCATGTTGCTATAAGAGCACCAAGCTTTTTCATCATCAAGAATGTCAAATATATGGTGAAGTAGCATTTTATTGAAGACGATATTAGAAAATATATTTAGGTGGTTTGGGTTATCAAATGGTGGGAGGAAGATTCAACAAAGGGAAATAAAAAAGGTACACTATTAAGGAGGGGTAACATATTATGCAAAAATATTATATAGGAAAAGGAATGGTTAGCACGTTTAATGGCTAGAGTTATAATATGCACTTTATTGAGCAGTATAATTTCACATTATTATTTGTAGCCTTTGTGTTTAATTGCGTTACAAAATGATGTATTATACTTAGGCAAGATGTTACCTATTTCTGCTTTTTGGTTGTTTATCCAGAACGCTTTGAGTGATCCTCAGCGTGTTCGCATGCCTTCAGTGGCAGAGTACTGGAAACCCCTTGCTGAAGATGTGAGTAGCTCCCTCCGATACTAATTCATATGCTTTGACGCTTGTCTTTTTTGTAACTGTTACCTCATATCCTACTAGAGTTCTCCTCTCTAGTAGCACTTTCTATGTTTTCATTTTATTTTTCGATTGTGCAGATGGACCCTGCTGCTGGAATCGAAGAGGAATATCATCATAAAAATAATCGCGTGAGTTGCTAAATTTTGCTGGCAGGGTTAATAATATACCTTAAATTGTCTTGTTTAGACAAGTTCTCATAGTGAGGACTTCAGCGGCTATTTTGTATACATCTCTAAGAAGTTAATAGGATTGCATTTACTTAAGATTGGAATGTTTTTCTTTAAGTTACAAATCAATTATTGAAGATTTATTAAATTTATCATTTAGTTGGATGTTCCTAGGCATTAAATTAATTTCAAACTCTGCAAATCTTCTCAAATCTCCCTCAAAAGTATTGATTTCTTTTTCACAATCGGAACAAGTGAAAACAAAATCATCACTTTGTAAATCATATTCTATTTACAAGCAACCAAATGTGGCCTTATAGGAAAACACAGGAGGTGAAAAGGGTGCCATTTCTTCAATTGATTTATGAGAAATTGAGAACTTGCAAGCTTACAGTCATTCATTTCCTGTCATGAATATCTTGATGCATTTTTGGTGTAGGTTTATTGTTGGAAAGGCCTTCGTTTCTCAGCTAAACAGGATTTGGAGGGCTTTTCTAAGGTATCACACACTTCAGCCTCCGTACGCTTCTGAAAAAAGAAAAAAAATGATCTTATACAAATTTGTTCCTGAAATCAGTTTGCAGAGTATGGCGTTGAGGGTGTTGTACCTCCAGAACTATTACCTCCAGAAATTCGTTCCAAGTTTCATGCCAAGTCCAGCGATAAAAATAAGCGAGCTAAGAAGGAAGAAGAGTCGAAAAATGCCGCCGCTGCTGCCCAACATGAAGACAACCAACTATTTCAAGTGCAACTCTTTTCTAATTCTCAACGTCACAAGTGTCATCATAAATTTATTGATGTCGAATTTGCTAATGAAATTAACGTTGTTTGAACAAAGTTGTGATAAATTTGTGATTTGGCAAGGTTGCAGCTACTACTGGAGTTGATGCTGAAGGCGGTGGAAGCGGCGCTGAGATGGATGAAGGGCCAGCTCCCATGGATTCTGATGCTGTAACTGTGGCTAGCTCTCATGGCGGGGCTGCAAGCCCCGAAGAAGGCGAGAAGCAGAGCCCGGACATTGTCACCAGCCACGAAGCCGGACAGTTTGAGGCCGAAGGTGAGGTGGAAGCTGATGTAAAAGACTGAAAGAAAAGAAGCAGAAATTGTCGCTTATGCCGAAGATTGAGCTATCTCTGCATGCAGTGGGAAGCACATTTTTCTTCTTTGATGCAATTCTGGCTGAGGTAAGGAACCTTTACTTTTTTTTTCTCCTTTCCTTTCCTGAAATCAATATTAAATTGCTGATGTTGTTAATCTTCTGATGGAGAAGAAGAAATGAAACTTTTTTTAAAAAAAAATGAATTTTGTCATGTGAACATTAGTTCTCAATCTAAAATTAATACTCAATCCCGTCATTTCAGTTAGTGCCTGATAAGAATTTCTGTTGATGACTCTGTTCCTGCACACTAAATGATTCAGCAAGTTGCAAGCTTTGATCTGATTCGGTATTTTCTAAATTAGTCTTTGAGAGTTGTATTCAAGTCGCTCAAAGCTTTAAAATAATCAACAGTTAACTAAAAGGTGCTATGGGGGAAAGTCCTCATTTTTAGGTGTCATATTTTTATTTTAAAGATAAAAATCTATCTTATATTTTTATTAGTTTGGCTCAAGTGTATGTTATCATAATGAGCGGAATTGAGGGGATAATTACTGTTTTATATTTTATAATTTTTTTTATATAAGATAGTCAGATTAGTCATTTATTTTTTTATATAAAAATAATTTTTGCTATCTATTTTTAATCATAATATTTAAATAGAAGAGAAGAGAGATTGGGTTCCTCTCTATTAAATAATATCATTAAAAGCTTATAAATATGTTTATTAAGAATCTGATATAAAATTTAATTAAGGTTTATTTTAATTAATAATTAATGATATTAATTTTTTAAAAAATAATGTAAAGTATTAATTTATATAACTAATTAATAAAATATGATAGATCTCTACAGCTCATGTGCCAGTCTTGAAATTGTGCTACCCTTCAAATACCCAACAGCAAAAATTTTCATGGGAGTTAGGCGGACTTGAAATATTAAGAACACTAATATCTCATAAATGGAGGTTTTAATAAGAGTTCTACCCTAAACGGTCTACAATGTTTATGGGAAATACTTAAAAAAAAAATTTCATTAAAACTGATGCCAGATTTAATATTTGATGATGTAAATTAATTTATATCATCAAAAATTTGTTCAAATAAAGGACTTTGATATGATTAATCTGATTATAAAATATGAGTTAAAATAATTATGTAATTTTTTTTATGGGCGAAAATCTATTTTGGCTATGGACATAATGGCTCTTCTAGCTAATTATTTATTTGTTATATTTTTTCTAATATATATATATATATATATATATATAATTAAAATATAAGGTAATAATTTTTTTGTGAATGATATGACAATCAAAGAAAGAGATTTTATAATTAAAAATATTCATTTAAAAATATGAGTGGATATAAATAATAGTTGATTCAAAATTGAGGAGCTATCAAATAAAATAGTTTTTATAAATAAATCAGCAGATTTTCTCTAATTATTCATCACACAATCATTCATTTAAAGTATAGTAAGTTATTATAATAAGAGATTGCAAGATTTAGAAGTTATCTTCTCAAGATTTAGTCAACTATTCTTTTATTTATTAAGTCTTAGCTAAAAAAAAGGAGATTTATATACATATCACATAATTTTTATATATTCACATATCTAACATTTGAATTTTAATTTTCACATATATATAACACCTCAATCTTTAATATCATCATAAATATCATCATTACTCACTTTAAATTTAAAGTGAAATGCAAATTTTTAAATATAAGAAAGTGTTGGATAAGTAAATATTTAACTTTAGGTGTTAGATATATAAATACATAAAAATTGTATAATATGTATATAAATCTTCTAAAAAAGAGGCAATAAATTTTTTATGTGAAAAAAATCTAATAAGAGAAAACATCACAGGGCCTTATCTAGCCAAAATAATTTACTATATAATTAAACTTAAAAGATTTAACTCTTATCTTTTATTAGAGAATATAAGATTATAAATTAGAGAATTCAAACAACAATAGCCTGCAAAAAATAAACATATTACAATAGTATTTGGTGATGGTCGGTGATATATCTGGAGTTCGCTAATTTCAAACTTTCTTCACAACTTTAAATTAAGCTCTTATCTTGATTTTTTCCCTTCAAGGTAAGAATGAAAGGGTTATTTATAGTATTTTAAGAAGTGATGTTCTTGTAGTTTAGCTCAAATCTCAAAACATTCCATCAGACTATCTGTGTCGATGTTCTTGTCAATTAATCTTTCTTTCAGCATTTAAGTATTTTAATAGTCTTGGAATTTAGTGATTTTAGGCTCGTTAAATTTTTCTCATCAAACTATTCAATTTAACTATAAATTTGCTAAATTTGCAGATTATTTGATCATTCAAATAATACTTTTGAATTTTTATAACTATACTTCTAAGATTTGATTTGATCTCATTTGGATTTGGATCAATTTACTCTTGATCTCGATGAATTTGTCTCATTAAAACATTTGATTTTACCTATAAATTTATTAAAATTAGAAGATAATCTCAAACTTAATTTTGAAAAATTCAACAATTATATTTTTCACCTTCTAAGATTGTTAATGTACTTATTTATTTTGAGGTTTTTACTTTTTAAGATTTTTAGCATATCTATACCTATTAAAACTTTGAACTTTTTAAAATTTTTGATAAATAGAGACTCTATCAACTACTTACTTTCTTAGAGACTTTTCTAGTAAGGTGTCCACTACTAGCTTTTCATTGAGACTTCTTTAAGAGCCTGCATTCTAGGAGTTATTAGTGGAGACTTTGTCTACTATATGCTCTCATGGGAGTCTTTCTAATGAGGATTTTATCCGCTAACATAATTAATTAAAATTTTAAATTATCACAATTAATATAAATTTATCCTATTAATATAATTTTTATATTAAGCTAAGTCATATAGTATAATATTAAGATCAATTTTTTCCTTGTAACAACTTGTTATCTCAACAAATCTTCTTGAGTTTTCTTAAATTTGAAATTGAGCCTAAGTGTGCAATAGATAAATAATCATATAATACAATCAACTAAAATATTTATAATTGTATAATCATATAATATGATCAATTTTAATATTCTTATTTTTGTTAAATGATTGATTTGCTTGATATTCAATTTTAATTTTGTGTTTGATTGTCATCTTAAAATCCTTAATACTTGATAATATAATTAGATAAAACTTAATAAAATAAAATAAAATCAAATCAAATTTACATTTTAATTTTACTTGAATGGACTTAAGCTTATTGGATCATATATACATGCTTTAGGATATCTTTTATTTTTATGATAACTTTTTCAACCTCTACTTGAAGTGCATTGACTCAAGCATGTATTAATCTTAATCAATAATATTAGCTCATATAAAATTATGTTTATGATCATTAAAATATTAAATATAAGCTTAAGCTCTTGAAGTTATGTTAAGAAGATTTTACTAACCAAGCTTAGATGCATCTATTAAATAATAAATATAAACTTGACTATTGTTATATGGAATCCCATGAGATAAGCCTAACAACAAGCATAAAGAAATATAATATTAATTCTATTATACTTAAGATCTTAATTTATTGGTTTGTTTAGTTTGTCTAATTCTAAAATTGTAGTTTATCTAATAGAAGTTTTGCTTAATTTGAATTTCTTCATATCAATTTTTTTAATTAATTCAATTGTGTTCTAAATTTGACAAAAAGTGCCATTTTCTTTTCATTTATTTGAAGTCCCAAGAAAATTTTGAGTTCTTGCATTATACTCATTTTAAATTTCATAAAAGTAGTTGGTAAAAACTTATGACACAATGATTGATACATCCAAATTAAAAGAAGTATCTAATTGCATCAAGCTTGTAAAAAAAAAAAAAAAAAACTAATGCCCTATTGGGATCAATTCTTTTTTTCTATAAAAAATTATTTAAAAGTGCTAAACAAATTTTATTTCTTTCTTTAGTTTATTTTTTAAAATACAATATTTTAATTTAAGAAATTATTAAAAGACACTTTAGATTTTTTTAATATTTTTTATATATATACAAATAGGCCCTTAAATTTCTATGAGGAATAGAATAAATTTCAAAATGATCCAAAATATAACCAATATTTAAAGTCAATTGATAGGTTCTAATGGCTTTAACTACAACACTGACTTGATTTTCGATAAATACAAAATTTTCTTTTAGATTTTCTGAGTTAGGTCCTAAGGGATACCTATATCTTATGAAAATTATGACACAATTATAACTATTCCAAAATTATTTTAAGGAGTTTATCCTAATTTTAATTTGACACATTAAAAAATTATATCACTTTTCTTTCTTTTTGAATCATACCTTATATTTTAGGCAATCTTTTGATATTGTCTAATTTTTTTGCAAAAAAAGGCACTTATTATTCTTATATTTCTTCTTATGATATGGATAAATGGCACATTAAATTTATATAGTACTCCCTCACCTTTTTTTTTTTAATCTTCTTTTAGGGTTTCTTTTCAACTCCTCACCAACCCATAACATTAATTGAATGTCTCCATTAATGTCTCAACTAAAGACTTATTAACAAAGTTAGAATTACATCACTCTTCCAAAACTTCCATACATTCCTTTGCACTTTTAAGTCTTCAAAAATTTGATCTTGAAGTTATTTGTTATTATGTCCACATAATTATTAATCTCAACATATTTGATCTTTTTCAAATCTTATGAAAATTTCTCTATTCTTTGATATTATGTTTATTAATCATAATCCCTAATCAAGAATTAGACACCTATCAATATAAACATATATACATCATATCATCACTATTATAATATCACACAATCGATAGTAGAAAGGTTTACATACATACTGCATATTTACTTATCAAATATTTTCCTATGTTTAAAAGATGCATTTCACTTTTAATATGATATTTTTAATGTGAAATTGAAGATTGGGAGGGTGTTATATGCATTATTTTAAAAATCGGACTGGACCGGCCAATTCAACCGTGAAATGGCATATTCGGTTAATTATAAAAATCATCACTATTATAATATGACATCGAAAATAGAATGATTTACATACATATGTATATTTACTTATCTAATATTTTTTATGTTTAAAAGATGCATTAAAAATCGGACCGAAAACCAGTTCAAATGAATCCCATTTAATTTCTTTCAATTTTTTAATGAAATGACTAAAATTTTTTAACTAATAATTAAACATAATATTTTATTAAATATTTTTAAAATAAATTTAATACATCTTAAAAGCTTTATTATTATTAATATAAATATAGCTAAATTAATTTGTAATATAAAGAGTATAATTGGAAAGCTCTTTTATTGTATATAAAGAGTATAACAATAGCTTCTTTTATGATGCGGGATAAAAAGTTTTTGAAATATGTTGAAACTTGACTTAAACTATAGGAATAAAGAATTAAACTAAAGAATTGAGATCTTAAAAATATTAAATGGGCTTTTAAATCTAAAAATAAAAAATAATATTTTAATTTTTAACTTTATACTCTTTTTATAAATTGTTTTATAATATAAATAAATTATTTTAGGAATATAAAATTTATAGTAATATATTATAAATATTTTACATATTATATATATTATATTATTATTTATATTTTATAAATTTTAAAAAATTTGTTTTACATTAAAAACTTAAATATTTTTATTATTGATTATATTAATATTTATAAATCTATATAAAACTTATTTTTAATATTTAAATATATTCAATATACACATATTTAGATATATTATATATGTATAATTATATCTTAATAAAATTTAATTTAATTTTAAAATTTATAATTATTAAAAATATTACATATATATTATTTATTTTATTTCATGTTTATCATATGTTTATATTATTTCGATATTTAGATTATTTTTAATATTTATATATTTATAATGTCATACAGTTCAACTCCGATTAAACCATCGAACTATATTCAGTTTTCACAACCTTGATTATATATGTACAAATTAAAATTTAGATGATAGATATGTAAATACATCAGAATTATGTGGTATGTATGTAAATCCCTCTCAAAAGTAATTGAATTTCTTAAATTTGTTAATTTTATTTTCTTAATTAAATAAATAAAATATATATTGTCATGAATAAAACTTCTAACCAGTGCCCTATGACAACCCCAGCATGCCGACATAATCTCCATTATGAAGTTGAGTTAATACCCCAACTTCAAAACTGTAATTAAAATAAAATCCCAAAGTTGACTTGACCTCTGACAAACAACAGTTCCATAAGTCAATGGTTATATGAATCTAAATAAATACACATCATCTTTTAGCGCAGTTGATGATGCGTACGGCTGAAAGCAGAGTTCGATTCTCCGGAATGAGCGCCTATGCATAATGGTGGGGAAAAATAAGTGGGGGCGTAGCGTATGGGTGATGAATATGGCTAGCGTCATGGATTAATGTGATAATCCCACCCAAGATGGGTAAGATGTTGGGTGAATACCCATTCAAAAAAAAAGAAAAGAAATCTGAATGATTATGTTTCACAGACGTACAATCAAATAGTATTTTGTTATGAATCACTACAAAACATAAACGAAAAATTATGAGTTATTAAACTTCACTTTGTGAATAAAAATTTATTAATGTAATACACGATGTAATTTAAATTATAGAGAAAACATTTATTTGTATTTGCCGGTTATCTCTTTGTCATTATTCTATTAGAACTCCTATGATTATAGGAATTAAAGATTTAATTTTACCAGAGCTGCAAACGAGCTGAGCCGAGCCGAACTGAGTACAGGATTGTTCGAATTCAAGCTCATTTATTATTATTGAGCTCGAGTTTGGCTCGAGCTTAATTCGAGATTTTAGGATGGCATTCAAGTTCGAGCTCATTAAAAAAAAACTTGTTCAAGCTCAATTCAAATTGGACTTATCGAGCATGTTAATAAGCAGCTCATTTAATGAAATAAACGAGCCTTAATGGAGCTTATTTGCGAACGGGATATTGAGAAATATAAATAATACTATTTATGAATAAACTTTAATCGAGCCGTAATCAAACTCCTTAACAAATTTGTTCACGAGCTTTAAATGATATATAATTGATTGAAATCAAATGAAATCAAAATTGATTAAAACCAAAGTTTACAATATATTTCAAATGATCAACCAAACCTAAACCAACCCATAATCTAATCCAATTGGGTCAAATGGGTCAATTGGTCAACATGACCCATTTGACCCAAATGAACGTAAATGAACTAAAACTAAATCTAAACCAAATTAAGCCAAACCAATGATATCTATAGGCTCCAAATAATTATTTGAGCTTGACCTAACCTGTGATCTTACCCAATTTAATCAATTGATTAACCTAACCCAATTTGACCCAACTTGACCTAAATGGATCAAATTGAACCAAGTCAAATCAAATGAACTCCAAATCATTTGAAATTTGGCCCAAATCATTTTCAAATTATTTCAAATCTGTCCAAAACAAACTCATAATCAAATGACCACTTTACCCTTAAGTCAAAGATTATCCTATGACCAAATTCACTTGTAATTTGACAATTTCTCTCTCAAGATCACTTGGCATCTTTCTATTGGTCCACATTAGAATCAAGAAAGATGATGAACATGTCCCAATGAGCTTGGGTCGGCCATGACCCAAACAAGGCTAAACTGATCTCTCCAATCATATTTGACCTCCCCAATTAATTTCACAAAAAAAAAAGCAGAAATCCGACTGAGAAAATAATTAAAATTATATGATATTATTCAACAAAAACTCGAAATATCTGTTAGTTCTACATCTTTCTTTACCAGTAAAACCCTAACATGTTCACAGTGCTAGCATAAAACCCAAAATAACAGAAGGACCCTGCGAAGTTCATCAAGAGCAGCATCAGACGGCCACGATCGATCATCTCAGCACGCGGCTGCATAACCGCGACACATCCGACGGTTGCAGCGGCTTCAGCACAAAATCCGCAGCGCCCTCATCCAAACACCTAAAACACCCCATGAAAATATCTAAATTGCACATTTACCTCCAAACAAAAAAAAAAATGCAAATAAAAATATCCACGTAAAACATCGTACGTGCGTATACGGTTGGGGACGTTCTCGGACGACATTATCACCACCGGGATCTCCTTCAACTCCGAGGAACCCTACGTGTGCAACCGTGGCATCATCGTAAATAACCGACATACCGAGCCCTTTAATTTAAAATTAAAAATAAATTAATTTAAAATACACCCAACCTTAATCTTTTTCAGCAGCTCCAGCCCAGTCATCTCCGGCATCCAGTAGTCCGTAATTATCATGCTCACATTGCTCTCCTACATAATTTAAATTAAATTAGAAAATTCAAATATATTTTTAATTTACTAAAATATCTTTAAATGTTGGTAAAATTACAAAAGTACCATCTCAAGCAGATCCAGCGCACGCTTCCCGCTATCCACTGTGGTAACTGTAAAGAATAAAAACCCTTCCCGTTTTCAGAAAATAATAATTCAAATATATGAAAAGATAAAAAAATAATTACCTCTCAATTTCGAGTTCCGTAAGAGGTGAGCGACGAGGGCTCGGTCGACGGAGCTATCATCCACAGCCATATTGTATATTTACTTATCTAATATTTTTTAATGTTTAAAAGATGCATTAAAAATCGGACCGAAAACCGGTTCAAATGAATCCCATTTAATTTCTTTTAATTTTTTAATGAAATGACTAAAATTTTTTAACTAATAATTAAACATAATATTTTATTAAATATTTTTAAAATAAATTTAATACATCTTAAAAGCTTTATTATTATTAATATAAATATAGCTAAATTAATTTGTAATTTAAAGAGTATAATTGGAAAGCTCTTTTATTGTATATAAAGAGTATAACAATAGCTTCTTTATGATGCGGGATAAAAAGTTTTGAAATATGTTGAAACTTGACTTATAGGAATAAAGAATTAAACTAAAGAATTGAGATCTTAAAAATATTAAATGGGCTTTTAAATCTAAAAATAAAAAATAATATTTTAATTTTTAACTTTATACTCTTTTTATAAATTGTTTTATAATATAAATAAATTATTTTAGGAATATAAAATTTATAGTAATATATTATAAATATTTTACATATTATATATTATATTATTATTTATATTTTATAAAATTTAAAATAATTTTTTTACATTAAAAACTTAAATATTTTATTATTGATTATATTAATATATAAAACTTATTTTAATATTTTTATTTAATACACATATTTAGATATATAATAGATGTATAACTATATCTTAATAAAATTTAATTTAATTTTAAAATTTATAATTATTAAAAATATTACTTATATATTATTTATTTTATTTTATGTTTGTTATATGTTTATATTATTTTGACATTTAGATTATTTTTAACAATTTAAATATTATTTATTACATCATATGATTAAACTCCGATCGAACCATCGAATTATATTCGGTTTTCACAACCTTGATTATATGCATAAAAGTTAAAATTTAGATGTTAAATATATAAATATATAAAAATTGTGTGATATATATGTAAATCTCTCTCAAAATTAATTGAATTTCTTAAATTTGTTATTTTTATTTTTTTAATTAAATAAATAAAATATATATTGTCATGAATAAAACTTATAACCAGTGCCCTATGACAACCCCAGCATGCCGACATAATCCCCATTATGAAGTTGAGTTAATACCCCAACTTCAAAACTGTAATTAAAATAAAATCCCAAAGTTGACTTGACCTCTGACCAACAACAGTTCCATAAGTCAATGGTTATATGAATATGAATGAATACCGACTAAATTTTTAAACTAAACATCATTAGTAATTTAATTAGCTAATTAGGCAGGAAAAAAAAATTAACAAAATAGGCTTAGTCACCCAGTCAGCGGGTGGCTAACTGGATGCCCGGTCGGCGCCGATCACGTGCACTACTTAATTTTTTTTTTAAAAAAAAAAATTCTACAGTCCCCGTTTTTTGAACATATCAGGATCAGTAGTTGTCAGAATTTGACGTAGTTGGTGTCGTTGGAAAGATAATGAGAAATTCTACAACTTTCAGACTTTTGACGAATCTATCCCGTTGAGCCGCAGTTTTTGCAAATGTGTGAGATGTGAAGGTCAAAATAATAATATTGATCGGACTCATTTTTTATCATTCCTTATCGGTTGTAATTTTGGCGTGTTAGCATCGTTGGAAAGATAATAACAAATTTTACAACTTTTATGTTGATAACTTTTGACGGATATCGCCCGATTTTTGCAAATGTAATTTTTTTTAAAAAATCTTTGGAGATGTGAAAAATTTGACGTTGCAAAAAATTAAAAATATTACGGATCTCGTTTGTGTAATCTTAACACAATGCTTGTTGAATACATATGATTTTTTGATAATATTAAACATTGTAAGTGTGTTAATTTTTTCGGTATGAGTCTAAATAGTTGTGAGTTAACCAAATAAAACTAAATTGATAACAAATAAAAGTGTAATTGTACAATGAGCTGAATCTAAATAAGTGGACATAAAAAAAAAAACAGATACGACTACATGACAAAAAATACAACTATCGTCGTCGATGTCTGCGCGGTGGAATCGCATCGCTACCAGGAGTGTAATGAGATGGTGGTCGACGTGGCCGATCACGCAAATGATGCTGCTGACGATCCTCCTCCTCGTCCGCGCTCGGGTTGTTCGAACATCCCAAGTCCAATACATGTGGTATCTTAGCGGAAGCTCGAGATGGCAACTAGTACCGTGGTACCGCATATGCGGTGTCATGGAATGGCGGTGGAGCATATGTAGCGGATCGTGCATGCCATGGGTTCATCCGAGACCACATTGCGATATGAATAATAGTGGGGTGGTGTGAATGGATAGTGACGTACCACCACGTATATGATGGACCCACATCCATCACGGTGCACTGTTTGTCTTGATGTGAAGTGCAGGAATGTCATATCCTTGTATCTGTCATATATGCCATGATACCGGATCCATACTTCATAATCGTCGATGGATTTAAATTACCGTCACCCTCTCGCCGAAATAGCGTTGAAATATATCTTGATTTGATGTGGTGCGGAGAAAGTAAATTTATATCGATTTCCGTAACAAGGGAAAGCAAATTGTAATTTCACATAGACTTACCATCAGACGATCTCCAGGCGCACGGGGGTAGTATGTATCTGAGCTGGTGCGGCGATATAAAGTGAAGCCCAAGATCGGTACCACCTCATACGGTTGATCGGCTCCCGATCATCTGTCGAATCCCGATCCACACCGCCGCGCTCCCGCTGTATGTGTGGTGGTACACACTCAATGCGTCCACCCGTCCATTAACGAACAAACGATGGATCGGGTCATCAATCAGGAGGCATGCCGAGCTGACGATCACCGCGATCGAGGCGGTGCCACTCTACCCTCTTCCAACAAATCGGTGGTACTCGGCGCCGCCTCTCCTCTCCCGCAAACATATATCTGCGTCGCATGCGGTCGATGTCCATATACAGGATGACCCGCATATGCGATAAGTAACTCTAAAATTAAAATTCCATAACGAAAAAGAAGTCAAAATGACGCTATTTAGCGTCGACTCTGCAGTCCATCCTCATCCCATACTCGATGTTGGATGCGGCATTTCTCGAACAAATCCTTCATTCCTGACATCCAACACTAATCAATGTCAGGATGGGAACACGCAGTGGGTCGCAACGTGAATGTGCTCCCAGGGATACCCGGTAAATGAATACATCTGCTATGTTCTTTGGCGCGGCGTTGCCTCATGCAACTCTCGTAAAGATACGCAGCCTGAGCCATTGAAACCCCGAAAGAATGAATATCTAGTAATGGTAGATCGCAGTGGACTTACGATCGAAGTGTCGGAAGAAGAAAAGAACCAATGACAAACAGTATGTATGCTCTGATATGCATAATAAAGCGGTGCTCGGTAAATCTAAGTATGAATCCAGAAAAGTCCACCGCGTGTAAAGGTAAACGATGCGTGCATCCATAGCTGAGGTGACATGTGGATGGATCGGATCACGATACCGCGGACGGCTCGGGATGGGCTCCTTGTCGCAGTCACGTAGCCCGCCGTCTCCCTCCACCAATGGCGACCGCTATAAGAGGAGGCCATCTATCTCGCCGGATCATCGCAACATCCGTAGCGCGATCGTCATCTCACCAGAAGTGGAATGTGTTCGTCTGCACCGCGCTAATGATGGCGTCGATAAATGATGATCCAGCAATGTCTGCATCTGCGAACCGCATCAGCCCTCTCGCATGCGAATGAAAGGCCATTCCACATCAATGTCGGCGGCTCAAAGCGAAACTGCGATCGAATAGAGCATGCATAAACTACGCGTTAGTAAAACAAGCACATACATTGGCGAAATAACATCAAAAAATAACGTCGGTCGAGTACCTGCTACTACCACGTAACACTATGCTGTGCACCCTGTGGTGGATCAGTCCTCGATGAGATCATCCGTCGCCTCCTCCTATGTGGGGCCACCGACATCTTAACCTGGGTTCGTTGAGGTAAACAGCACGAAAAAATAAACAAATTAAACCAATTTAAAATACTTTAAACGTAGTTTTAATGTGCCATTATAAATAAAATAAACAAGAGAAATGCAAGCCGCCGTGTCCGTGCTGCCTAAATTCCGTTATCCATTCTAAGTAAAAGAGATAATTAATCATGTACGCAATGTTTATTAATCTCCCCCCATGCAAAAGAGACGAAATAAACTCACTGATTGACTTCAAGGCATTTATCACTGAAAATAATGAAAGAAAATTCAATCAAGGCATGTACTTAACAAAAAAAATTCAATCAAGGCATTTATCACTGATTGACTTCACATTGCAGAAATTATACTTCTATGTTTAGAAACCCTTTAACAACCTATAGGCATTAGACAAAAATGAAGCTTTCCTAAATCAAAGCGTGTCACATTTTGGATCGATCACGATCTCTTATGAATATCATAACAATTAGCCTAAAATAAACTCATACAAAATACATTTCTTCTTCGTTTGGGGTTAGAAATACCTAAATCGGTGCAGTTCAAAATTTGTTTTCTGGCGTGACTTCTCGGCCGTGGTGAGCACCTTGGCGAGGTGGATCCGGAGCGATAAGCTAGATCGCGTAGATCTGGCTGAGCGAAGCGAAATAAAGAAACAAAGGAAACCCGAGCTTGCTCTCGGTTTTAATCCTAGAAGAGCTGGTCAATGAGCCAGGCTGTTGTTAATTTTTTTTTATCCTGCCTAATTAACTAATTAAATCACTAATCAGGTTTAGTTTAAAAATTTACCCAATGAATACCCACCGTCTTTTAGCTCAGTCAGTGGGCAAGTACGGCCGGGAATTCCTTCGGACCAAGTTCGATTCCTCTCCAGGGCGGAGTCGCCTATGTGTAATGATGGGGAAAGTAAGTGGGGACCCGATACGTGTGAATCTGAATGTGACGCTAGCCTCCTGTAGGATTAGTTATAATGATATCCCCACCCATAAGATGAGTGAGTTATTGAGTAAATACTTATTCCAAAAAAAAAAAAAAATCTGAATTATTATGTTTCACAGACGTACAATCAAATAATATTTTGTTATGAATCACTACAAAACATAAACGAAAAATTATGAGTTATTAAACTTCACTTTGTGAATAAAAATTTATTAATGTAATACACGATGTAATTTAAATTATAGAAAAAATTTATTTGTATTTTCAGGTTATCTCTTTGTCATTATTCTATTAGAACTTCTATGATTATAAGAATTAAAGATTTAATTTTACCAGGGCTGCAATCGAGCCGAGCCGAGCCGAACTAAGTACAGGCTTGTTCGAATTCAAGCCCATTTATTATTATTGAGCTTGAGTTTGGCTCGAGCTTAATTCAAGATTTTAGGATGTCATTCAAGTTCGAGCTCATTAAAAAAAAACTTGTTCAAGCTCAATTCAAATTGGGCTTATCGAGCATGTTAATAAGCAGCTCATTTAATGAAATAAACGAGCCTTAATCGAGCTTATTTGCGAACAACGTATTGAGAAATATAAATAATACTATTTATGAATAAGCATTAATCGAGCCATAATCAAACTCCTTAACAAACTTGTTCACGAGCTTTAAATGATATTATTCATGAACATAAATGAACTGAACAAGTTATTCAAACTTACAAAAGTGTTCAAGCTCATTCGATTAATTCAATGAACGAACATGAATGAGTTCAAATCGAGTCGAGTCACGAGTAACTCGTTGAACCTTCGATTCACTTGAACCTCCGATTCACTTGAACCTCTAAATTTTACATAAATAATAATTGTCAAATCCTTGACTTATACTTTTTCTTCACAAAGTAAATGAAGATCAATTTGTTTGATTTTGCATAATGATAAAATGAAATAAAATGATAATTAATGTCACGTGAACTATTAAGATAAAATGAATAGCATATCATGCAGATGCAATATAGCTGAATTTACGAGAGATGCATATGTAGTTGACAGAGATGAACACGTCATTTATTATATTTAATATATTAACAAAGTCAGCTATCCAAATACACAAAATATTTAATGTCAATGCGTGCAACAGTGAGCTCTTATTCACGCAAAGGACACATGGTCGTGAGTAGGGGTATCAAAAATTGACTCGATCCGATAACTCTACATGAACCCGACTCGAAAAATTCAGGTTTGGGTTGACCCGAAAAATTTTCGGGCTAGGTTTGGGTTGAAGAAATTGACCCATTTAATTTTTCGGGTCGGGTTCAGGTTGACTCTCCAACCCAAAATTGACTCAAATTGACCCGTCAACCCGAAATTGACCTGAAATTGACTCGCCAACCCGATTTTGATCATTCGGGTCGTGTCGGGTCAATCGGGTTAAAATCGGGTCAGGTTCGAGTTAAAGTTTTTGACATGTTTTCATAACGGGTGGGTTTGGGTCGGTACCAATTTCGGTACGAACTCGATCCATCCGAATTAACACCCCTACTCGTGAGCCCCATTCATAACCATTCAATGCAAGCAATATATATATATATATATATATATATATATATATATATATATATATATATATATATGTGAGGTTTACAAACATATCATATAATTTTTATATATTTATATATCTAATATCTAAACTTTAATTTTTATATATATAACACCCCAATCTTCAATATCACATCAAAAAATATCACTTTATTCGCTTTTTGAAGGTGAAATACACATTTTTAAGCATAGAAAAATATTAGATAAATAAATATATAACTTTAAGTTTTTGATATATAAATACCTAAGATGTATATAAATCTCAACATTTACATACATAACACACAATTCTTATATATTTATATATCTAACATCCAAACATAAATATTTACATATATATATAGCACCTAAATCTTTATTGTTATAACAAAAATAATATTTTCCTTAATTTTTTGAAGTAAAATTCACCTTTTAAAATATAGGATAAGTGCTATATTTGTAAATATCACACTTTAATTGTTCGATATGTAAATGCATAAAAATTATGTGCTAATATCTTTATGTGATAAGAACCTCATTTAAATATTCTAAATAAATTATAATTGACATTAATGTAAAGTCCAGAAAAAATAATTTGGTTGAAAACTTCTATGATACAAGTCTTCTGAGACTTCATCAGGCATTAAACAAGCATAATCCTTGCATCTTGCACATGAGTATCAAAACTAAAAAGTCAAAACAATTTGAAATCAAACCAAATCAAAATTAATTGAAACAAAAGCTTGCAATACATTTCAAATGATCAATTAAGCCTAAACCAACTCATAACCTAACCCAATTAAATCAAATGAGTCAATTGGTTAACTTGACCCATTTGACCCAAATAAACTTAAATGAACCAAAACCAAATCTAAATCAAATTGAGCCAAACCAATGATACCTATAGGCTCCAAATAATTAGAGCTTGACTTAACCTATGATCTGACCCAATTTGACCAATTGATCAACCTAACCCAATTTGACCCAACTTAACTTAAATGGATCAAATTGAATCAAATCAAATCAAATGAACTCCAAATCACTTGAAATTTGGCCCAAATCATTTTCAAATCATTTCAAATCTGTCCAAAACAAACTCATAATCAAATGACCACTTTACCCTTAAGTCAAAGATTATCCTATAACCAAATTCACTTGGAATTTGACAATTTCTCTCTCAAGATCACTTGGCATCCTTCTATTTGTCCACATTAGAATCAAGAAAGATGATGAACATGTCCCAATGAGCTTGGATCGGCCATGACCCAAGACAAGGCTAAACTGACCTCCCCAATCATATTTGACCTCCCCAATTAATTTCAGAAAAAAAAAATGCAGAAATCCGACTGAGAAAATAATTAAAATTATATGCTATTATTCAACAAAAGCTCGAAATATCTGTTAGTTCTACAGCTTTCTTTACCAGTAAAACCCTAACATTTTCACAGTGCTAGCATAAAACCCAAAATAACAAAAGGAACCCCTGCGAAGTTCATCAAAAGCAGCATCAGACGGCCACGATCGATCATCTCAGCACGCGGCTGCATAACCGCGACACATCCGACGCAGCGGCTTCAGCAAAAATCCGCAGCGCCCTCATCCAAACACCTAAAACACCCCATAAAAAAATCTAAATTGCACATTACCTCCAAACAAAAAAAAATGCAAATAAAAATATCCACGTAAAACATCGTACGTGCGTATACGGTTGGGGACGTTCTCGGACGACATTATCACCACCGGGATCTCCTTCAACTCCGACGAACCCTACGTGTGCAACCATGGCATCATCGTAAATAACCGACATACCGAGCCCTTTAATTTAAAGTTAAAAATAAATTAATTTTCAATACACCCAACCTTAATCTTTTTCAGCAGCTCCAGCCCAGTCATCTCCGGCATCCAGTAGTCCGTAATTATCATGCTCACATTGCTCTCCTACATAATTTAAATTAAATAAGAAAATTCAGATATATTTTTAATTTACTAAAATATCTTTAAATGTTGGTAAAATTACAAAAGTACCATCTCAAGCAGATCCAGCGCACGCTTCCCGCTATCCACCGTGGTAACTGTAAAGAATAAAAACCCTTCCCGTTTTCAGAAAATAATAATTCAAATATATGAAAAGAAAAAAAAATAATTACCTCTCAATTTCGAGTATCCGTAAGAGGTGAGCGACGAGGGCTCGGTCGACGGAGCTATCATCCACAGCCAGAACGTGCAATTCCTGCTTCCCTTCATCGGCGGCTCCGCCTTCTTCCGACGACATTCCGGCAATGATCGAATCGCAGGTACGACGAAACGGCGGAAGAAAAGAAAAGAAAAAGTTTAAAGAACGAGAGAGAAAGTCGAATCCGGTAGGGATTTAAATAGAGGAGGCTGATCCGAATGAGCGAATCGGCGAAGAATCCGAGATCCGTCGCGGTCGGATTCGCTTACTATTTCTTGCCCTCACCGTCCTCTCGATCTCCTCAGATATCAGCTCAGCGTTTGCTGAATTCTCTCTCTAAATCTATACCTATCTGCTCCGGCTGTCTCTCGAATCCCACATGGAAGGAAGATCTCGGGAAATAAATAGGGCCTGATCGTCTTCTCTCTGCTTATAATCTGAGTCCCAGCTCATTAATTACTGTTTTAAGAACTAAATCACACCATTAGTGCCTGCTAATGAACCTTGGGCTCCGTTTAACTGTGGGTAGCGCTGCGCTGTGGCAATGGCAGAGGATCTTCGATCAGTTTCAAGGAGATCCCCGACCATTACATTTTTTTAGAAAATATTTATATTTATTTAAATTACATATTTGCACGTAATATGTTATTATTTTATAAATAATCAAATTTGTTTTAAATAGCAAACGCGCTCTTGTATCTTTTTAATAAATATAAAATTTTTATATACTTGGATATAAAATTGATGAATACTTTTTTTGTTATCAAAATTCATATGGCATTTTTTTAAAGAAAATATGCATAGATATTGCTGGATATTCCAATTTATTTGGAATACAAATAAATTTTATATAATTTATTTTGGTATAGAATCTTAATCTAAAAGCAAAGTATTAGGGATAAACATGAAAATTAATTAAATGTGATTTTTAATTAGATGTTTTCAGTCATATATATTTTTTAGATTTACATATATACCACACAAATTTTTTTATATTTATATATATAGTATCTAAATTTTAATTATATATATATATAGAAAAAATATCAAAAATATCATGATTATTCATTTATTTAAAGTAAAATAAATTTTTAAGATATAGAAAATTATTAGATAAAGAAATATTTAATTTTAGATATTAAATATGCAAATGCATAAGAATCTTCTTTTTTTTTAACTAGAAATTAATTTAATTAGATATGGCACATTACAATTTATCCTTTTTTTTATCAAAATCATTAAAAAAAAGTATAGAGTTTACCGTATTTTCTTAAAATGCATATTATTACATTTAAAAAATAAATTATGTCCATTTTGATGGCCAAATTGGGACAGACAAAGATTATTGGCAAATCAGAGTTGTTGGGGGTGAAAATAGAAAATGAAGCGAGAATCGGGAAGGGAAGAGATCAGAAGCAGAGATTTTGGCAGATAGAGGACGCAATGGGCGCAGAGAGAAATAATAATAATAAAAAAAGTAAAATGGCAAAGAATCTAAGGCAGGGGGGCCACCGCAGGGTCTAATCTCGTAGGAAAACAAAATTAATGGATTTATTGTCATAAATTGCCCTTTTACTTTTTGTCATTTCTCTTGCGTTGAGGTCCCCTTGTTTTAATATTTTAAACATTTAGTGGGGAAATCTGAAAAGATTCGGAAAGGGTGGCAGCGTATTTCGCATGAACGTGACAGAGATAGAGAGAGAGAGAGGGGGAATATTTATTATTTCGTCACGTTAGAATGGGAGTCTGAAATAGGAGTGTGGGATTGGTTGGTTTGAATAAATTGGATGATAAATTTTTAAATTGATTAATTTTGAATTTTTAAAAATATTAAATTAAATTGATTAAATAAAATATAAAATTAAATAAATCAAATAATAATTTAGTTCGATTATTTTAGTTTGATTTTCGATAAATCGATAAAAATTAGCTATATTTAAAAGTTATTTTTATAATTTTTTATTGTATAATGAACAAGCAATAAATAAAATAACATAAATATGATAAAAAAATATAATTAACTACTTCATACGTTAAAATAAATATTTAAAACTAATTTTTACTTAACTTAATGATATTTTGAACTTAAAAGTTGATGGAATCATATTATCATATTATGAGATCAAAATATTTAAAAAAATTAGATAATGGTCCTCCAAAAAAGTACCTACCAAGTATTAAATAAATAAATAAAAATAAGTGTATAATAGATAAGCCTACTATATAAATTAATAATACTGCATTACATATAATTACTTCGACTTATTTGGTTCCATCCAAAATTTTATTTAACAAACTGATCCAAAAATCAAAGTTTTCAATAATTAAAACTAAAATCCAAATTACTAAGTTTAAATCAAACCAAATTAATCAAAAACTTTAGTTCGATTTAATTTTTTAGTTAAAACCAAATAATGCATACCCCTAGTCTGAAGATAAAAACTCTATTGGACTATTGAGTTGAATTTATATCAGTCTAATTAAAGATGAAATTATTATATAAGAAATTAGGATATATATATATATATATGTTTTAATAAAATTAAATCATAGTTTTTTTGAGGTAGCTTGATCATGATGTAAAATATAATTTTTATATCACAGATTTTTCAAAATATAACTGTCATAATTCTACTATTATTCCTCAAACATCTGAGCGGTGTGATTCAAAACGCATTGCGCCAAATGCCCTCCCAAACACATTCTCAATTTGAATCAACTTTTAAAGATTTAAAAGAGCAAATAATTCAATTATGCACTTAATCAATGGAAGAATTAGTAGAGAATTTTTTCTTGAGATTTACAGTATGTTTGAGACAGTTGTAGCTTTATGAAAAAATATCGGTGGAGGTGTTGTAGAAAAATCTATTGTTTAAGAAGTTATTGTCGGGCCTACAAATTTTTTTTTCTAAAATATCAAATCAAAGCTTTCTGGCCGCCACCACATAGAGGCAGGTATAGTTGAAAAATTGATACAAATAACTAGGTATTATGTAAGTTATTAAATGAAGTTTAGATTTTTGTAAAATATATTTAAATTTGTATATCAAGTTTTTTATTTGATTTTTCTTTATCTTATTTATACTTTAATAATATACCTAATTTTAATAAGCATATAATATATGAAAAGTTTGATAGAAGAATTTATTGAGTTTTAGCAAGTTGGTAACTTCACAAAAAACAACAAAAGGCTGATGTTTAGTTCTATTTATAATGCATTTGAGGTAATGGTGCGGTACAAAATTATATCATTATATTATTTAAAATTTGTGTTATGATTATATTTTGAAGAATTTATAGTGAAAAAATTATGTTTTTTAATTTGATCTAGGAGAGTGCAATAGCTGTCAGAAAGTTATGATTTAAAAATTTTAAAATAAAAAAATCTGTAATGTTTACTGTAGTTTTTTAAACATTAGCTTCTGCTGCAACAGCTCCACAATTATTTTTTGTAAACAGCTGCAGTAGCTCCAAACACAACTGGAGTGGATATAAAATGTTTCTATTGAAATATATTAATATACAAAAGTGAACAATCAAAAGGCTAAAAACTTCATTTGAAGTAACAATGTGAGTATTTTTTTATGGTGATAAATTATGTATTTTTGTAATATTTGATATTCATATTTCTTTTCACATTTTTTTATGATGTAAAACCTATATAATCACAATATTTTAGGAATACAAGATATCATATTGTGAATATAAATTGAGACTTTTCTTTTTTAAACTTAATTTGATGACTAATTTGATTATCTCTATCTTTCAAATGGTTGGGATTATTCTTTGGCATTGATTTGCTAACTTCACAACCCTTATAATTTTGTGATGATTATATATATTTACTAAAATAGAGTTTGAATGACTATAATTTTGATCACAAGAGATATATAATCATACGTATATTAAGATTTATGATTAAGCAAATTGATATGACTCTCAAAATACCACTAGTCAAAGCACGAATCTTGATGTCGAAAGCGATATGATTTTGAGTCAAAATCGATCGAGATCAAGCACTTAAAATATCATTGGAATCTTTGGGACATCAATTAAATCCTAAAATAGCTCTCAAATGTGGAGTGTTTATAGTCAAATCGAGCGTCTCGACGAGCGGATCTAACGAGCCTAAGATCTCATAATTCCGACTTCATTTGGGCATCCAAATGCTCAAAATACATCAAATGATCAAGGAATCATCCGCCGTCGATCGAGTGGTATGCTTTACATGAATTAGAATGCCTCCTCCCATCTATAACAGTCTTCATTCCTCACATGAGGGGCTGCCAAGTGAAGAAGTGAAGAAGAAGAAGAAACAAACAAGTGGAGAAGAGGAGTCAAGCAAGAGAAGAAGAAGAGAGTCAAAACAAGTAAAGAAGAGGAGGCGCCCGAGCAAGGAAGAAGAGGTAGAGTCCGAGCAAGGAAGAAGAGGAAGAGTCCAAGAAAGGAAGAAGAGAAGGAACCCAAGCAAGGAATAAAAGGAAGAGTCCGAGCGAGGAAGAAGAGGAAAAGCCCAAGTGAGGAGGAAGAGAGAGCTTTGAAGCTCGAAGATCCTCCAGCAAGATCACACTCCTTCTGCCATCAACCACGCCACGGCCACCGCGTCACTAATTGTACTGTGATTCCCCTCAAGTCATCCAGATCTCCATCATGATAATTACAATTGATCATTGTTACATTGTTATTCCTCTCTCATATGCTCAGTAATCTCGTTATCGGAAGACTTTGTACTCAAACATACATAGTGGAAGTTTTTTTGGCAGTGGTTTTTCCCCTCTTTCGAGGTTTTTCCACGTTAAAATTGAGTGTCTCGCTCGCTCTTTAATTATGTGTGTGGACTAATCGAAAGGCTAAGACAAACTTTCACCTACTGCGGTTTTCTAGCACGCAACATAAATGAATTTTTTTTGATGACATATCAATACCCTCAAATATTATTGGCTTTAAGTTTATACTTATAATACATACTAGACCAAAATTAGTTTTAAAATCTTTAATTTATTTTGATTTGTTATTTATGTTTTTTGTTCATCTTAAAAAAATTAAATATTTAACATCTAAAATTAAATATTTATTTATCTAATATTTTTTCTATATTTAAAAAAATGCAATTTTTTTTAAAAAAATATTGAAATGTTATAGATATATAAATTGAAGTTTAAAAGTTAGATATATAAATACATAAGAATTGTGTGATATATATATAATTTTTTTTTAAAAAATTGCAAAATATTGTTATTTTATTTGATTTAGAATGATTCTGTCGGCTCTTAAAAATTCACTTGGCTCGCTTTAAGTGGACGGATCAACCGTTAATGTTGAAGAAAAACTAAATGTTATTTAATAATTTAATCCTATTTAATCAATATTATTTATTAATTAAGCCCTTTCGTGGAAGCCTGATGCTTAACTACCCATCCCTATTTATAGAGAGCATTCTTAATTAAGAATGTTAGTTTTATTTTTTAATTTTTTATAATAAGAGTTCGCTTCTCATTTCTTGTTTTAATATGCCGCCCTTTGCAATTTAAAATGATCATCTTTTTTTTTTTTTTTTTTTTCAAAGGAAGTGGAAAGAGGTGGTGATAAATATTGTGAAGGTCTCATGCATGATTTTATTAATTAGGATTTATTTGTGGATTCATTTAAAATAAACAAATAAATTATTATTATTATTATTTTGTTCATGAACGATGAATATGAATTTTTAAATGCATGAATTAATTAATTTGATTCAATAGCGCATATCAAGCATAGCACTTGTGGGTTATAATCAACTCATTATGAGTGTTAGAGATCAATTAAAAAAATAGGCTAAAGAATGGATCAAGCACCATGTTGAGATTTTAAGCTCATATATGTAAGAAAATAAAAAAAGTTTGTTGATCGCGAACAACTCGTATTTGGCTCATTAAGTAGTTTGTACTCAAATCGTTCGATAAGTGATTCGAACTTGAACAAATATTTTAAGTTTGAATTATTAATAAGCCTAACAACAATCTTTTGCAATCATATTCGCTTGTTTTAGCTTGAAATAAAGAAATCATAATTATTATTGATATGACACTTAAAATATTAAGAGCCGAAGCACAAATCTTGATGCTAGAAGCAAGTTAATCCGAAGTTGAAACGGATCGAGATCAAGCACTTAAAATATCCCGAAACTGGACGGTTAAATTCTAAATAACTCTCAAACATGAGTGTTTATACAATCGAGCATCTCAACGAGGATCTAACGAGCCCAAGATCTTATAATTCTGATTTCATTTGAGCATTCGAATACTTAAAATACATCAAGTGATCAAAGGAATCATTTTGAGCCGTCCGATGAAGTGGACTGGTTTGGATTTTGCATGTATTTATAGAGATGCCACTATTCCAATCTATAAATAATCCCTCATTCCTCATATGAGGGGGGCCAATCAAGAGAGAGGAGAGAGCTCTAAAGCTTGAAAATCCTCCAGGCATAATTGTGCCACACTGATGGTGCCACTCGTTGGTTACCAACCACCGTCTCTACCGCATGGCACATCGATCCTTGTCGCCAATCTCCGTCGGTTGTCACCGCTGACCATCGCGGCCTTGCCGCCGGCCATTCGACACCATCGTCGCCGGCCATCATCGCCAGACCACCACGCCGGTCCGCCACTACCATCGTTTCCATCGCCGACCTCATCGACATCTTCGCCGATCTCCATCATGACGACTTCATCATCGTTGTTCTCACGTTTCACCATCATCGCTACCAAGAATCAAGCAACCGAATTGACTATATGCTATTGTTGAATTTTGGGATTCACGCTCTTCATATACAATTTTGTAATCCAGTATCGGGAAAACTTGTACTCCAAAACAAATATATAGTGGAAGATTTTATGGCTGACCGATTTTTCCCTCTTTTAGGATTTTCACATAAAATTCAGTTTTTTGTTTCATTCTTTAAATAATTGTCGATTTCACAACAAACTAAGGCGTAAACTTTCACTCTACTCATTTTCTGCTTTATATATATATATATATATATATATATATATATATATATATATATATATATATATATATATATATATATATATACCAGTCAATATAATTTATTTAAAAATTAAAATACTTTGAATATAAAAAATATACAAACACATAATAAAATTTATACAGTGCATCAAATTAAAAATAAATAAATTATAGAAGATGAAATGAGATTTTATTAATTGACCCTCAAATAGACGGATGTAAAATTGTATTCTATATAAATATTTAGTAGCTAATAGCTACATAGGGCTCTAAATGAACTAACTTGTGAACTACTCAAACTAGCTCAATTAATGCTCGAATAGTTTTTGAAAACTCGGATGTTAAATGAACTGAACGTGAACATGGTCTTACTCGCTTGTTTATGTTCATGAACATACACGTTTATTATTTGATAAGTAATTTGTTAAATAATTAATATTAAATTTGATAATAATTTATATATTATCTTCAAAATATGAGTAAATATAACTTATAATGTTTTAATTATATATTTAATAAAAAATATTATAATTTACTAAATTTACTAGTATAATTTATAATAATATATGATTCATTTCATTAAATATTTATAAAATATAATTGATATTGTAGTTTATAAATTATAAGATAAATACACATATACACAAAAAATAAAAGAAACTCATATTAATTATTAAAATGTTTAATTAAAGTTAAAAAATTATTTTATTTAATTATAACTGATAAAATGGTCAAATGGGTGACCCAAGGGCCAAGTCACCCAAATAAAGCCTAAGCTCTGTCAATTCGTCCAAATTTCAAAGAAGCGAAACGCTTAAGCTCAATTTAAGGTTTTAAGCCCTAGTGGCTAGCGCCAAGACCCGAGGCTAAATCTCAAATTCGCAGTCTCGCAGAATCGCATTCACTCAATTATGCCTTCAGCTGTTCGACAATCGGGATCATCTTCTCTTCAACTTCCGCCGACATTCCCTCATCTTCTTATCAATTTTCGTTCGCCCCTCCCTCCATCTTTTTCAATCGATTCACGAGGTAAAGTGGAGGTAAATCGTGGCTTGAACTGATCGTTCTCTCTTCCTCTTCAACTTGTCTAGTATAGTCGTGGCATCCACCTCTCCTTTTGATTTTTGAACTGGAGCGGAGGAAAGGCGGAGGTAAACCGTGGCATCCACCTCTCCTTTTCAACTTCTCTCTTTTTCCTCTTCGACTTCTGTCAGTTGGTCGCTGTCTCTCTTACTGATTTTATTTTGGTCAACCTCTCAGACTTTGTCTACTTGTGTGCTAATGCTCTCACTTATTGATATACTTGTGTGCTGATAATGAAGTTCTTATACATTGATCTTGATAATCCATCGTTTATTGCTAATTCTGGTCTTAGAAGAGTTCTTTGGTCTTGGCTCTTCCTCCTCGGTTTTTTTATTATTATTTTGATTCATTATTTTATTGCCTATTAGTAGTTGTTCTTATGTGTTTGCTAACCAAAATATTACGTAAAATATATCGGCTAATAATCTGGATATTTTGTGTATGACTTATGTAATAGTTATTCTATTTGGGGATTTCAATTTCAGTTATTTGTTATAGTAAAAGAGTTATGGAGACATTGATGAAATTGATATTACTCTTAAATCTTTGAAGGATCAAATTTGGTAGAGTTCCTCTTGAATTTGAGGTTATTTGTTAAAATTTGATGAACTGTGATCCCTCTCTTTCTGTGGACGTTTGCTTTAGAGAACTACACTATGAGCAACAACTTGCAATAATAATATTGTAACATTTGTAGTCTAAGTGAAGAATAAAGGAACTATGATCCCTTTCATTTTATTAAATTTGATGTCTATCTTTCATTGGAAGGCTACTACCAAGTGGCAACGTGAAATATATATATATATATATATATATATATATATATATATATATATATATATATATATATATATATATATATTGAAAGGCAATAATTATATCTTTTTGCTTCATTTAGTGCAACTTAGTTGATGTGAGCTCTATTTGGTCTTTGATATTCTTCTAGGTTGGGTTTATTCTAATTTAGATTATAACTTGTTTGCATATTGTAGATCTTAGTTCATTTGAATTTGAAAGAGTTATTTTCAACATTTTACCGACTCTTCTTTTAGTTTGGGGTTTGGAAGATCAAGCCTAATATCTCTCATCCTATGATGACAGTAATGAAACATTTTTTATATGAGCCTATAATTTTTGTCATTTATATTATTTTTCTGTATTCAATGTTTTAATTTAATAATGATATAGTTAACCTTTTTTGAGTGATCATTACTTTGTCTTTTTTCTAGTGTTGAAATTATGAATGAGACTCAAGCAGATATAGATATTAATGTTATTGAAAGTGCCACCAAAGGAGGTGAAGATCTTATTACTGATGATATTCAAGAAAGCTATTTTGAAAAGAGAAAAAGAAAGAAAACTTCAGATGTTTGGAGAGACTCACTATTGTAAAGCTAAGAAGTGATGTTGAGAAAGTACAATGCAATCATTACAAGTTATATATGAATAAAAATAAGGATGACACAACAACACAATATAAACGACATGTTCAAACTTGTCCAAAAATTCTAGGAAAGGGATAGTTGCTTATCACTATAGGAAAACCAACACTTACATCTAATAGTGGGAGTAGCGTGCAAATCTGGAAGTATGATCATGCTAAAATTAGAGAGATTACATCCATATGACCATGGTACATGAGCTGCCTTTCACTTTTATAGAGTATGAAGTGTTTAATATTTTGATGAAGACTGCTAGTCTACAATATGAGAACATTTCACGTGCAATAGCAAAGCAAGATTGTATCACGTTACAAATATCATTTCAGGTTACATATAATATTATTTTTCATTTATCTATCATTATATTTTTTTATTTTTATTTCGTAAGTATGCCAATTTTATTTGCAGGAATGGAGTATCAAACTTCAAATTTATTTATTTCTGATCTTTGGAGAATCAAGGATGTGTTGGATGAAGTTCTATAAGTGGTGTCGATTATATGAAATTGATGGTCTTGAATATGACAGAGAAGATTGACAAATATTGGAGAGAATGTAATTTGCTAATTTCTATTGCTGCAGTACTTGATCCGAGAAATAAGATGAAGTTAGTTAACTTTGCATTTTCCAAAATTTATTCTCTTAATGAAGCAGCTGACCATGTCACAACCATTCGTGAGTCAGTGCAACTATTGCATAATGATTATATAAATGCTCGTGCTTCAAGTATCACATAAAATACAACTTATACTGAAGAGGTCGTTAGTCACTTTGGACGCAACACTCATTTCACTTTAAGAGGCAAGTATTTTGAAACTAGAAGAGAAATCTTTGAAAATTATTTTATGAGTGAGGTCAACAAGAATGTAAAATTTGAACTTGATGTTTACTTAGAAGATGATGTTCATATTCCTGATAAGAATAATAATCATTACAAATTTGATGCTTTAGAGTGGTGGAAAGCTCACAGATTAAAATTTCCTATACTAACTAAAATATCTTGTGATATACTATCAATACCTATTACTAGCGAGAATCCACTTTCGTCACGGTCTAGTTATAGATACATATTGCTCGTCCTTGGGTACAAACACTGTTCAAGTTCTTATGTGTGGAAATGATTGGTTTAGAAATTATTATGGAATTAAGAAAAAAAATCAATGGTATGTTGTTCTTTTTTATTTTTAAGTTGATAATATATTTATAGTTGAAGAATTATATTAATTTAGTTTTACCTAATAGGATAAAGAAGACATCAAAGTCATTAATATTTCCTAAGGAGTCTTAAAAGGTGATATTATAAAATTTTTTGTGCAACCATTCAATGTGAAGAATAGCATCATTGTTATTAATTCACTAAATATATGAATGATTGTATATTTTTGGGAAGAATTATTATCAAGTTTTGAATATGTTCTGAATGTTTTTTGATTCATTATGAATGGGTGTTTTCAATGTTAACCATTTTTTTTTTTTTTTTTTTGGAAACTAGCAATATATTTTCACTCTCTTATGAATTTGAAGTATTTTTTTATTTTGAGGGGTTGATAAAAGCTTATTCCATATAGAATGCTTCTTATCCAGGTACATACTCTTTTATTTTTTTTAGTATTTTTCTTCAAATTAAGTTATTTATTAATATTTTTTTTTTTGTTTCAGGTGCCTTGTTTTGGAGAAAAATAAGATTATTCCATATAAAATGCTTCTTATTCATGTATGTACTCATTTATTTTTTAGTATGTTTTCTTCAAATTAAGTTATTTATTATTATTATTTTTATTTCAGGTGCCTTATTTTAGAGAAAAATTATTGTAATTTGGGAGCATTCAATAACTTAATAAAGTATGTTAAGCAAGTTTGATTATGTATTTTTTTGTTTTTTTAAAGGCCGATTTTTTTTTTTTTTTATAAAAAGGCTGACTATGTGCTTTCATATTTTGAAAATGGCTGACTGTGTGTCATATTTCTTTATGAATTTATATGCATCTAATTATCAAAACATTTAGCTCTTGATTTTTATGTATGTTTTAGTCAACCTTACCCCTATTAGAAATTTTCATGATTTAGTTTCTTTTTAGAATCTAGATTTTGTATTGTGAGTAAAATTTGCATGAGATTTAAGAGGATAAATGTGGCAAAAAATTAGAGAAAACATAAGTACTCATTTAAAACTCGTTAATTAATTCAATTAAATACTCGTTCGATTAATTCAAACAAGTTAAGTAAAAATCAAGCTTGAACATATAAAAATTAAGCAAACCAAGCTTGACCATCCGTACAAAAGCTCAGCTCGAACTTGAAGCGAACACGAACAACATTTAATTTGTCCAAGCCAAGTTCAATCCGAGGAGTACTCGGCTCGGCTTGGCTAGATTACAGCCCTAATGAGATAATATAAAGGGATTAAATAGAAGCAGCCAACGTAAACACAAGCTACGGTTCAGATTCAATCCAGAGATCAAACCACGCAGAAACAACGCGTGTAATCCACTTACGACTTTAGAAGCATCAAAAACCGCCTGATCCAAAACCAAATCCAAGGGCAGATCATAAATCAAGGCAATCCAACGGCTTACAAGCAGCGCAAGAAACACCAATCCGTGTGTTATCATCCAACGGCTGAGTTCAAAAGACGCCATCCAACAGTCCAGATCTCATCCGACCGGACTGAAGCAACTCAACTCAGACGGGTTACAACACTCATTGAGTTAACTCACTGTATTAAGCCTAAACCAAGCCAGATCAGACCCAACCCAAGGAAAACGAACTTAAACAGATCCAGAATTAGCACAAAATAGAAATATTCACTCAAGTCTCACTCAATTTCAGAAATCACTATGTATCACATTTAGCTCTTGATTTTTATGTATGTTTTAGTCAACCTTCCCCTTATAGAATTTTTCATGATTTAGTTTCTTTTTAGAATCTAGATTTTGTATTGTGAGTAAAATTTGCATGAGATTTAAGAGGATAACTGTGGCAAAAAATTAGAGAAAACATAAGTACTCATTTAAAACTCGTTAATTAATTCAATTAAATACTCGTTCGATTAATTCAAACAAGCCAAGTACAAGTTAAGCTTGAACATATATAAAATTAAGCAAATCAAGCTTGAACATCCGTACAAAAGCTCAGCTCAAACTTAAAGTGAACATGAACAACATTTAATTTGTCCAAGCCAAGTTCAATCCGAGGAGTACTCGGCTCGGCTTGGCTAGATTACAGCCCTAATGAGATAATATAAAGGGATTAAATAGAAGCGACCAACGAAACACAAGCTACGTCGATTCAATCCAGAGATCAAACCACGCAGAAACAACGCGTGTAATCCACTTACGACCTTAGAAGCATCAAGAACCGCCTGATCCAAAACCAAATCCAAGGGCAGATCAGAAATCAAGGCAATCCAACGGCTTACAAGCAGCGCAAGAAACACCAATCCGTGTGTTATCATCCAACGGCTGAGTTCAAAAGACGCCATCCAACAGTCCAGATCTCATCCGACCGGACTCGGTTAGCAACTCAACTCAGACGGGTTACAACACTCATTGAGTTAACTCACTGTATTAAGCCTAAACCAAGCCAGATCAGACCCAACCCAGGGAAAACGAACTCAAACATCCGAATTAGCACAGTAAAAATATTCACTCAAGTCTCACTCAATTTCAGAAATCACTATGTATCACATTTAGCTCTTGATTTTTATGTATGTTTTAGTCAACCTTCCCCTTATAGAATTTTTCATGATTTAGTTTCTTTTTAGAATCTAGATTTTGTATTGTGAGTAAAATTTGCATGAGATTTAAGAGGATAACTGGCAAAAAAATTAGAAAACATAAGTACTCATTTAAAACTCGTTAATTAATTCAATTAAATACTGGTTTGATTAATTCAAACAAGTTAAGTAAAATCGCTTGAGCATATAAAATTAAGAAACCAAACACCATCCTACAAAAGCTCATCGAAACATGAACAACATTTAATTTGTCTAAGCCAAGTTCAATACGAGGAGTACTCCGGCTGAATTACAGCCTAATGAGATAATATAAAGGGATTAAATAGATGCTTGGATGAAAAAAAAAATTGCAATATAAATATTTTCATTTATTACCACATAAATTCATAAAATATAGTTGTGAGAATCAAATCATCATTCTCTTCTTCTTCTAAAGATTTATTTTATGTTTATTTTATGCTATTTTAAAAAAATATAATCTGAATGAGGCTAATAACAACCATGTTCATAATCAATTCTTCAACAACCGTCAATATCTAAGAAACCAAAGGAAAACAATATATGGGTTGCACCAACATTTTTAGAGCAAGCACACTGTAATTTTTGTTTTTTTTTTCTGTTTCCATAAAAGAAGCTGGAGCGGAATCAACCCGACATTGAATTCAATGGAAACTTCATGAAGCTTAGATTTAGATAACAAACAAGCACAAATACCAGTTTCCGGACGTCGATTAGCGCCGCTTTTGCTGATTCGAAGCCTCTTTCTTTCCAGTTTCTGTGGAAGTGGCAAGAGCAAGGGACTTGGTTCCAAAAGTTCTGGATTGGTATCGCAATTTGGCAGGGATGAAGATCGGTAAGACAAGTGATTCTTCTTCCACCGCCGACGAGCTGGTTAACAGATGCGAACGAAAGAGTCGGGGTGCTAGTTTTGGATATTTATTAGGGACTTGGATGTTCTTAATTTCTGGAAGAATTCTCTTAATTGGTCAGATAAGGTTATTGATTCATATCTTTGCTATTTGCAGGTACAGAAACTTCAAGTTTATTATTCGTAGAATTCTTTCCAGAATTGAAACTCAAATTAAGCTGATTTATTTGGCTAAACTATTGAATTTGAAACAACTTAAGAAAGAAGTTGATTGCTGGTTAATATCTGAATTCAGAATTCACTCACAATTTTATTAAATTATAGAAACTCAAGTTTTTTCAATTTTGTTTATTTTTTCAAGAATTATAACAGCTCAAAGGACCTTCTTTAGCCATAATATTTTCTTAGTTGGGCCATAATTTTTATGATTTTATATCAAATTTCTTCACCAATCTACATCGCCAAAATCAACACTTTGACAATTGAAAGTTATTGCATTTACTATAGTTTTATTTTAATTGGCAAAAGGCAGGATATCTCAAAAAAACTAATTAAGTCTCACACTTTCACTTTTCACTTATTATATCCTTACTATGCTTGAGTTCAATGCAAGGTGTTCTCTTTTCAATTATATGAACTTTTCTAAGACATCAAAATCCATCATATAATTATTCGAACAATCTAAATTAAGAGCATATTGACTCAAGCTGATTGATTTGTTTGTTTTATTTAACTCAATTTGGGAGGTTGATTGGATTTGTTTTGTTTACTTAGTTTGACTTCACTGAGGAGGAAGGTTGAATCTGTTTTAGATTTTAAATTTTGAATTTTGAGATATACCCTGTTGGTTTGCGATGGATCATACCGAGTAGGCACCATGTCGGCTTTGATTTAGCTCAGATTTATCAATCCAAAGGGGTAGTCTACTAATCACATAGTAGGACTATCCAACCAAAGAGATGACCTTTCGATGTGCAACAACTGTACTAGGAAGAACTGTAGTAGACTTATATCTTCCAAAATAAGGATCAATTCTTTAGTGATTTGGTAACACGAACCTAAGGTTGACTCTAGTGAATGTGGTGACTTAGATCATTAGATAGTTCAAATTAATTTCATTTTAATTATATTTGCGGTCCCAAGTCGGATGCAAAAGTGGAGGTTGCGTTAGGTAGTCGACCATGTAAAATTTGTCGAAATAATCATGACATGAATCCTTTAAATCATTGTGTTAATCTAGGCGTCCACAGGCGGCCTTTTGTATGGCTTGAATCTGATGAAAAATGTCTAGTTTACGCCGGCGGTGCATGTTAAATAAGCAAGGTTCCCACATTTTTGGATGCGGGCAAAGAAGTTAGTCCATGAAACTAGAATTAGGTTAGGATCTTGGAATATAGGTACTCTTACGTAAATTAATGGAATTAATAGATATTATGGTTCATAGAAAGATAAATATTTTATGTGTTCAAGAAACTAAATGGGTTGGTGAGAAGGCCAAGGAGATTGATAGTTTAGGTTTTAAACTTTGGTATTGTAAAAGTAGAACTAGAAATGGTGTAGGTGTGATTATAGATAAAAGTTTGAAGGATAATGTTATAAGTATTAATAGATGTGGAGATAGAATTATAGCTTTAAAGATTATTGTTGATCTTATTATCAATGTTATAAGTGTCATGCTCCTCAAGTAGGTTTGGAGGTGTAAAAAAGAAAATTTTGGAATGAATTAGAGGATTAATACATATACCTCTTGAAGAAAAGTATTTATTGGGGAGATTTAAATGGACATGTTGGTAGAGTAGTAGAAGATTTTAAAAGTATTCATGGTGGTTATGGATTTGGAGTTACTAATGAAGAAGGTAGGACTATATTAGATTTTGCTTTAGCTTATGATTTTGTAGTTGCTAATACTTTTTTAAGAAAAGAGATGAACATATTATTACTTATAAAATGGATCTAGTAAAACACTGATTGATTATTTTGATAAGAAAAATAGATCGTTTAAATTGTAAAGATTGTAAGGTCATTCAAGTGAAATTTTAAGTACCCAACATCGACTATTAGTTTTAGATTTTAAGATGAAAGGTTGTAAGAGAAAAATAAACTAAATTATTATCCTAGGATTAGATGGGGACACTTAAAGAACACAAATAAAAATATTTTTAAGAGCAAGCTACAAGATATTAGAATTTGGGGTGTTCATAAAGATGCTAACGTTATGTGAGAAAAATATCAAGTGAAATTAAGCAAGTTGCTAAAGATGTGCTTGGAGAATCAAAAGGAAAAAGCTTCTTTTAATAAGAATAGTTGGTGGTGGAGTCAGAGTGTGCAAGAAAAGATAAAAAAATAAGAAGCATTGTTATAAAACTTGGTTTAGATGTAAAATTGAGAATTGGGAAAGATATAAAGTGGCACGTAGAGATTCTAAGAAAGCAATATATGATGCAAAAAATTTAGCTTTAGTGATTTATACAATAGATTAGATACCAAAGAAGGTGAAAGATGTATGTATAAGTTAGCAACAAAGAGATAGGAGAAGTAAAGACATAGTTCAAGTGAGGGGTATTAAGATGAAAATAATAAAGTGCTTTTCTTAGAAAAGATATTGAAAATAGGTGGATGAGATATTTTGATAAACTTTTCAATGAAGGATGAAAGAATGATTGATTTTAGCAACCTTAATAAACAATAATAGAAATTTCATTTTATCGTCAGATTAGTAAATAAAGTTAGTGAAGCTTTAAAGAAAATGAAATGTGGAAAAGGGTAGGACGGATAATATTCCAATAGATGTGTGGAAATGTTTAGGAGATCAAGGAATTTCTTGGCTTACAAATCTTTTAATGTTATTTTAAAGACTAAAAGATGCGGATGAGTGGAGAAAGAGTTATTGGTTCTATATTTAAGAATAAAGGTGATACACAAGAGTGTGCAAATTATAGAGGAATTAAGTTAATGTGCCATACATTAAAATTATGGGAGAGAGTAATTGAGCATAGGTTATGATGTGATACAAGTTTCTCAATCGTTTGGTTTCATGCCGTAGATCTACTATGGATGCTATACATTTGTTAAGAGGGTTGATAGAAGCATAGAGAAAGTAAGAAGGATCTACATATGATATTTATTGATTTAGAGAAAGCTTATGATAAAGTCTCAAGAGATGTTCTTTGGAGAGTTCTAGAACGAAAGAGTTAATATTGGTTATATTCAAGTTATTAAGGATATGTATACTAGAGTATTACTTGTGTCCAAACACAAGGAGGATTGACAAAATATTTTCCTATTTCAGTTGGATTACATCAAGGATCAACATTAAGCCCTTATCTTTTACTTTAGTTATGGATGTTCTTACGAGGCATTTACAAGAAGATGTACCTTGGTGTATGCTTTTCGATGACATTCTTCTTGTTGATAAGACTAGAGAGGGAGTCCAATGAAACTTGATTTATGGAGGTCAACTTTAGAGTCTAAAGGTTTTCGTTTAAGTAGATCTAAAGCGAATATATGGAGTGTAATTTTAGTTGTAGAAGTTTTAGTGATAGTGTTGTGACTTTAGGTGATCAAGTCATTAATAAGAGTGAGCGATTGAATATTTAGGCTCTATTGTTCCAAAATGATGGTGAAATAGATGGAGATGTTATTAGTAGAATTCAAGTTGGATGGTTGAAGTGGAGGAATGCATCGGCCTATTATGTGATAGAAAAGTTCCACTTAAACTTAAGGGAAAATTTTATAAGATGGTGGTAAGACGCAATGACTTATGGTGCGAGAATGTTGGCCAATAAAAGAGAAGCATAAGACTAAGCTAAGTACAGAGATGAGGATGCTTAGGTGGATGAGTGGCTTTACTCTTAGAGATAGAATGCAAAATGAGTATGTTGGAAAAAGTTGGAGTAGCTCAGTGGTAGATAAGATTAGGGAAAGTCGCCTTAGATGGTTTGGCCACATAAAGCGTCGGCCCGTCCAGATGACAGAGAGATGCATTATATTTGCCTTATGTTAAGAAAGGTAGAGGTAGACCTAAAAGACTTGGTTAAGATGTATAAATAATGATCTTAGTATACTTGAATTAGATGAGAATTTGACACATAATAGGACACAATGGAGGAAGGATTCATGGCGACCCACCTAGTGGGATTAAGGCTTGTTGTTGTTGTTGTTGTTGTTGTTGATGGATCCCATCAGTTTGCGATGGATTGTACCGAGTATGAGCCATATTGGCCTTGATCTAGCTCAGGTTTACTAATCCAAAGGGAATAGTTTCCCGGCTGAAGGGAGAACTATCCAACTAAAGGGGTGCCTTTTGATTTGCGATGGATCGTACTGAGTATGGGCCATATTGGCTTTGATCTAGCTCAGGTTTACCAATCCAAAGTGAGTAGTTTTCCGGCCGAAGAGAGAACTATCCAACTAAAAGGGTGCCTTTTGATTTGCATGCCATTAAATTTTTATTTTTTCAATACAAAATATATAAGTTTAAATCAATCAACTTTTCTTAGAAACTTCCATCTCTTTGATTAATTCCAAAAGAAGAAAAAAGATTAAATAATAATACTTCCTGATATCACTTAGTAGTGACTACTATGCAATAATTAGAACTCATTCAATTTTATTTCTGTAAACTTACTATTAAAGTTTTCAAAAAAACTTCTTGTTCATGAGTAGCTCCCATTTAGCTCATTAAATAATTCGTGCTCAGCTTATTCGATAACTAAGTGATTTTCAAATATCGAACATGAATAAAAATTCGGCTCATTTACACCCCAACTTACTACTCATAAAATATTTCACATGATCTTATGCTAAAATATTTCAATCATTTATAATTTAACTTGTCTTTACTTTATATATATATATATTTCAATTATATTTTCCATTATAAAAAAAATAAGATTATTTACCCCATAAACCTACTCTGCATATTAAAAAAATTCATTTAAATTAGTTTATAATAGCTTTTTTAGCTTCATATAGATACATAAATAAATAAAAAACATTAATTCAAATATGTTTTCTTCAAGAGAAAAAAATAAAAATAAAGAGAATTCATGTAGAACAAAACATTATCACAGAACAGTCTCTTCAATACACAACCCACAAATTCCTCTCTATATATTTATCCTTCTCCCAACTCCCTTGTTACAAAAGTCGAAATTATTTCCAGCACCAGGCTGCTATTGAATAAAAGAAGAGGGGTTTCTCGCAAAAATTCCCTGCCCGGGGGCAAGCAGGGTCAACGGGTCGAACCTTGACTTCATGTCAGCGAACCGGTCCCACTTGGTCCCAAAGTGCTTTCGCCATTGGTCCGGAGAAGGTTGGTGGCCCAGGTACTGCTTCGCTCCTATTCCATTGCCCGCGGCGATTTCTGCCACGTGTCTCTGCCGCTCGAGAAGATCGGCGAGGCACGCCGCCGTGCACCGGCTGGGATTCGCTGACTGCAGCACACCCACCACGTAGATCACCCTCTCCTCCGCCGCCGCCGCCGCCGACGAGGTCTCCGGCATCACAACCGATGTGTTCGTATCCCACCTGGGAGAAAGAAGATGAACCAGGCGTTTCATTAATTTTCCTAAATTAAAAGAATTTTATACAAATAATCTAAAGGCAGTTTAGAATTGCTAAATTGTTAAGCTTTGCAACTAAGTATGCATTTAAATATAATTTAAAGAAAATAATTTAAAGTCGCCGTCATGCCATTCTGGATGGAATATTATAATAATGTAATGATGCACCAATCAGATTATTTCAATGATTTATTTAGTACCCACCTCTTAAAATAAATAAATAAATATATATATATTTATAAAACCCGTTCTAAAATAAAGCATTATGTGATTTCATTTTAAACATATTTTTTAATACATGTAAATTTCCCCTTGAGTTCAATTAAATGGGAAAAATTGAAAAATTTCATAATTATATTAAACATTATTTTTTCAACATTTCATATGGGCCATTAAATCCTAAAAAATAAATAAAATATGATATAACAAAGCTCATTCAGAAAAAGTACGAGAACAGCAATTAATCTGCACTTTTTCACCTTCTAAAGATGGAATTTTTGCTTAAGAAAATCTTTTCAAGGAAGAGGGTGAAACTAGAAAGGTAGAAAGCTCAGGCTTTCTCTGCTCTTCCTCTGCAAACAAGGCACACCTTAGAGGTCTGAGAGCTCAGAGAACGGTCCAAAGATAAATAACAAGCAACTGATGAAAGCACCAGAAGAAGCTCATCGTGCCCATCCTTGTAAGAGAGAGAGAGAGAGAGAGAGAGAGGGATTAATATCTTACTTGTCTTTAAGGAGGGGATAAAGGAGGATTGGGCCCTCAAAATCTTGATGAGAGATACTCTCAAGCAGCAGGTCCTTGAACGCTTCAATCCCAGACTTGGGGACAAACATATTAAGCCATGGGTGAGGGACTTGCCACAAGCCTTTCTCTCTAAGGCTCATCTCCTCCATCCTCACTCTATTGAGGAAATCATAGTAGGTGACTTCAGCACTGTAGATGTATGAAGGAAGGAATCTCAATTTACTTGTTATCTCCTTCACCACCTGAGAAAAAAAAAAGACGACTTTAAATCCATAGGTTTCAGTTAATTTAATTTCTGGCTTTTTAATAGCAAATGAGGTGGTGGAAATTACTTGTTCTGTGCTGGTTTCTTTAGTCTTATAGCTGTGTACTGCAAACTCTATGCAGTAGTAAACTTTGGAACTGTCCTTTTGGAGCTCAGAGATGAAATCCAGTTGATCTGGGAAGGCCATGGAGGAGCTGTGAAGAGTTCTCATTAAGAACTATGAAACCTTCAACATAGTCCACCTTTTCCGGCATTGAGATCAGAAGCTCTTGGTCCTCTCTGAATGTTTGGAAATCGCCATAGAATGCTCTGAACCATTTCACCTACGCCAAATCAGAAATTTTTTCTTGTTTGTGAGTTGTATGGTTCACTGTTATTATCAATATAAATATGAAATTCAATATCACTACCGGATATCAATCTTTTGACTTAATAAGATGTTTGAATAGCAATTTCTTGAAAAAACATTTTAGTTTATTTTACTGGTGTTAGGATTTAAATTCTACCTGCTGTGGAGCATCTTGGAGCAAAATTCTTGCTCTCGTTATGATTCCAAACTGACCCAGGCCACCAAGAACTGCGTAGAAAAGATCTGCACTTTGGGTTGGCGAGCATGTGACAATCTCTCCCTTTCCTTCATGATATCATAAATGATTAGAATTCAGGGCTAGATATTTCAGTATTTATGATTTATGACAGAGAAAATAGGTAGGTTTCTGTTTCTTATTTACCAGTCACCACCTCAAGCTGGAGGACATTACTGATCTGAGGGCCATACTTGAAGGTCTGGCCGCTGATTCCAGCGTTTGAGAGAGTCCCACCAATGCTGAGATAGAGATAATCAGTCCATGACCTGGGAGCCAGACCAAGCTTTAAGCTCTCCTCCAAGAGCTCAACCCATAAAGCCCCACCGCTCACATCAGCATAAGAGAATCCCTCTTCTTTATTCTTGAGTTTGTGAATTTGTATTGAAGAAGGAAGAGAGTCCATCTCGACGACAATGCCATCAAGCGCCTGTGCTTGGCCATGGATGGAGTGACCAGCTCCTCTGGCTGCAACTGAGATCTTGGTAGGGGAAGAAGAGGAGAAGAAGCTCAAGAGGACTGCTATGTCGCTTGACGACTTCGGCTTGAAAACTGCAGAAGGAATGTTGAAGATGAGCCTCCCGAAATCTACTGAAGCAGTGTTCGTGCTTTCATGGAAGTTTGAAGGGTTGCCAAAAGCCATGCTTGTGGCTTTCAGATAGTTCAAGGAGAAGGTTTCGATGGGACTCTGTATGAACTTGAAGAGGGAACAGAGGGTGAGAAGGATGAGCAGAACATTGAACCTGGTGTAGACGAAACTGAATTCCATTGGAGATAAAATCAAAAGCTTTGGAAGACGGAGAACGAATGGAAAACACCACAACAATTGTAGCTTTACTTTTTTTTCCTTTGTTTCAGGCTAACATATGTTGAAGAGCGACAGCATTTAGAAAGAATAAAAACAAATATTCAACGAAGATTATTTAGATTTGTTTTCCGGTGTTAGGCATACGAAACTAGAGAAGGAGAGAGGAAATACAAGCTAACAGAGTATTTATGACAGAAAAGCCCAGGAAAGACAAGGCGATAGGGAGAGGAAGGTCTCTGGAAGAAGGAAGAAGCGCACAGTTGGGTTTTGGAGATGTTTCGCCAGAGAAGTAAATGCACTGCCCACCTTTGTAAGAACAACCAGAAAAAGAGATTTCACATGCCAAAGCAGCTCATGATATGCTTTTAATAAGCTCTCCCCTTTACACAGGAAATCTATCCCCCCCCTCCTTTCCCTTCGCAGCGAGAGTTCAGAGTAAAAAGAAAAGGTGCAGAGAAAAAGAGACAGGACAAGCACAGAACTCTGCTGTCAATATAAAGAGCAGAAGGATAAATCTCGCTGCTCTCTTTCTAAAGAATTGTTTTTATTTATAGATGACTCTGTACCTGTGGGGGGTTGGGATGATTTCAGGTCCTGCCATAGAATCTCATGGGACCCTTCTTTAGACAGAGCCCACAGCCCTTCATGTGCGTCTCTTCACCATCCTCACATCCGCACCACCCCCCTTCTCTCTCTCCTGGACTAGTTCTATCTCCAAAGAAAGAAAAGATCTTCCTCTGACCCATTATTTTCTTGTTCTCATCCCTTCAGCCATGGAAGCTGACATGCTCGATGTACTGGTGGACCCATGACCAGCTGAAAGAGCTCCAATGGCGTGTCCAATTCCCAGCCAGTAAGAGCTTGGCCGACTCACTAAGGGAGGATGCAGGCTGTGCCTACCCATTCCTTCGTGTTCACATTCACCCAAACTTGTCAGTAGGATGGGCACAGTTAGGGCCAAAATCTTTTGGATCTCTGCTCCCCTCTTGTTTCCAAATGTGCTGAGGTCCCCTTTCGCTCTTCAGAGATTGGATGCCAATAGATTTTGCTGAGCTAGCTTTTTGTGCATATGAAAGTTCCAACCTTCTTTATTGCAGAGGACTCCTAAGATCGATATAGCCTCTTCATTCTCATCATTATGCCTCCTGTTTTCCTTTACTGATCTACACAAATTACAGTTAGATATTGCATTGGTTGGTATAGTTAGAATAAGATTATAAGTATTGCGTGCTAGAAAATTAATTGTGGTAGAGTGAAAGTTTACGTCTTAGTTTTGTTGTGAAATCATTTTTTAAAGAGTGACAAGAAAACTGGACTGTGAAAAATCTCGAAAAGAGGGAAAACTACGGGCTCATAAAATCTTCCACTATGTATCATTTAGAACAAAATCTTGATAATGGGATTACAATTGTATATGAGAAGAGCAACAATGAATAGTCGCGTTTAGGTGGTACAATTAATAGTAGAGATGATGGAGAACGAAGATCAAGATCAATGATAGGCGACTCGGTGGCCATGCGTGATTTAATATAGTTGTCTAAATTTTACAATTGAGACTTTCATGATTGAGCAAATGTAGAAAGTTTTGACTGTCCTTTGACTGTTGATCCTCATGAGAAAAATGGACTATATTGACTCTACTTCATAAATGAAAACTTAAGATCTTCCTAGTTTCCATCAAAGTTGGAGAAAAAACTATATAGAGATGGCAATTGATGAGAGGAACCTCTATCCATAAAATAATGGCAAAAGAGTCCTTAGTGGGATGAAATGAAAGATATGATATTTACATTTCGTTGCTTTTTCTATCTCCAGTTATGATTGTTAGTAAGATTTTGATGTCACCTACGTATAAATTTGAATTCAACATTCTAATAAAATGTCGCACGTGTTTCTGTTAGGATGTGTTTGGTGGCCTTTAGTATAATTTCTTGAAGATGAAATGTAAATATGAATTGATTAAAGGTACATTATCATATATTTTACTCTTCATTAAACTATTATTAAATCCCTAAAATTTATCATGATGAAAAAAAAAAAAAAAACTAGAGTTATTGGCTACATGCATTTCACAACCTGGCCATTGTTTAGCTGTAAAGCTTCTTAAGCGTTGACCTCCAAATTCTTCCCATTTGGAAATAAATTTCGCAGCAAGAAGTCAACATTAAAATGAAAAAGAACACAGCTATGAACTAGACAAACTATATAAAAATAATAATAATAATAAAAAAAAAATTTGATAAAGTTTACAGCTAAACTAGACTATCAGCGTTGACATTAGACAGCATGTTGACATTAGGCTGCATGTCAACCGCATAAATTCCTTGATGAAGTAAAATCAAGAAGGAAAAAAAAAAACATAAGATTTCCATTTTTGTTGAAGATGAATTTGTAAATAAAAAATAAAAAATTCGAAAGATAAAAGAAACTGGTAGATATAATATGGACTTGGGATACCAAATATTAATTATTTTTAAATAGCTTAATTTTTAAATTAGTCTATTTTATAAACTTAATTATGTAATTAATTATTTTAAAAAAAAATTAAAATAGGCCTAGTTGGTCAGCTACCTCATCATCAAGGTTTTGACGACTTTAATTTTTTAAAAAAAAATTAAATGGTAGTCAAATTTTTGAGTATCTAATTCATCAGTGTCGGTTCGGCGCTTGGTATCGTTGGAAAGATAATAAAAAATTCTACAACTTTTATGTTAATAACTTTAGAATCTCATGTGAGTATTTGCAAATGTAGACTTAAAGTTGTAAAATTGAAGATATTGCGACTCTCATTTTTTGGTATATCATGCTTTAATTAATGTCGAATTTTGGCGTGATTAGTATCGTTAGAAAGATAATAAAAATTTTTACAACTTCCATATTGAAAACTTTAAAGAATCTCACTGATGTACAATTTTTTGCAATGTGTGATTTTGAAGTTATAAAATTAAATATATTGTGATTTTCTTTTTTTTTTTTTTTTGCTATAATATAAGGATATATTATTTTTTAGTAATATCAAACACTCATTATATATTCTATATATAAATTGAGTTTGAATTTTTATGTAATTCAGTTGAATCTTTTCTTGAAGGTAATATCAAACACTATCGTTATATTCTATATAAATTGAGTTTTTTGCTCATGAGAGGAAAGATTCAATTAGAATTACATAAAGATTTAAACTCAATTTATATATAATATAATGAGATTTATATCAAAATAATATATCCTATCATAACAAAAAAAAAAAAAAAAAACAAAAAAAACAAAAAAAAAAAAAAGCTGTCGATATATTTAATGTTTGTAACAAGTCACATTTATAAAACTCTGACTCAGCAAGATTTCTTCAAAATTATCAAAAGTTATAGAATTTTTATTATCTTTCCAATGATACCTGACATCAATGAGCGATATGGCCAAAAAAGCGATCAATATTTTAATTTTGCAACTTGAAGTGTATTTGTAAACACTGCGGCTCACCGGACGAGATTCGTCAAAAGTTGTTAACATGAAAGTTGTAGAATTTTTTATTATCTTTCTAACGATATCAAGCACGCTGAAATCCTACACCTGATGAGTCAAATATGACCAAAAAATATAGACTACTTATTTATTTTTTTTAAAAAAAAAAAATTAAAGGGGTCGTCGATGGCGGCCCGATCTATTGATCGTCGACAGTCAACACTGACCTATTTTAATATTTTTTTAAAATGACTAATTACCTAATTAAGTTTATAAAATAACTTAATTTAAAAATTAAGCCAATTTTAAATATACGAAGTCAAGAGTTTTCTTCTACTAATATCCTTGTTATAGTCTTTTAGTGAACAAATTTATTACATTAATTATTTATTATAAATATTTTTATTTTCTTAAATATTAGATAAAATTTTATAGAAGAGAAATAAAAATATGCATTAATTAATAATTACTTATTTATTTTATAACTCATCAAATTAAATTTGAATAGTGAGAAGGGCCCTCCAAAATTATTTTCAGCTCTACTTTGAATTTTAATCACATTTTTAATTATAATTAGGAAGATTTACATACATTTTTAATAATAATAATAATAATAATATAATATTTACTGAAAATTTTTAAATAAAATGTGATTACAACTCAATATTTTACTTGATTTTTTTTCTTGTAACAATTCATAATTTTTTATTTATTTATGAAAATAACATATATCAAGCAAGAATATTTAAAAAAAAAAAAATGCAGCAGAACCAGTATCCAAGGGAATATATGGTTTTGAAAACAAATCACTAGAACTGCGACATATATACCAATGAAATATTTTTTTTTATCAGCAAATACAAAAATCATTTTATTTTGTTTATTGCCAAACGGCAAGGCATTTCCTAGTATTTTGGTGACTGTTTTCGTTTTGTTTTGATTAATGGAAGGCCGGCCATGGCAACTTGTGCTTTGGCTTAATTTTTAAATTAGATTTAATTAAAAAATTAATTAGTTAATTAAGCACTTAAAAATATTTAAAAATATGTCCAGTTGGTGACCTCATTTTGTGGCCATATCAGGCTTATCATGTGTCAGATTTTGGCGTGCTTGGTATCGTTGGAAATGTAATAAAAAATTATACAACTTTCATGTTGACAACTTTCGACGAATTTCGCCCAGATAGCCGCAGTTTTTGCAAATATATGAATTTTGAAGTTGCAAAAATTAAAGATATTATGATAACCCTCATTTTTTTGGCCATATCAGGCTCATCAGGTGTCGGATTTCAGGCTGCTTGGTATTGTTGGAAAGGTAATAAAAAATTATACAACTTTCATGTTGACAACTTTCGACGAATCTCTCCTAGTTTTGCGAAGTATTAATTTTGAAACAAAATTAAAGATATTATAACAAAATTTCATTGGCCACAATACAAGATTGTTGAATATATAATTCTTTCTTTGGTAATATCAAATACTATCATTATATTCTATATATAAATTGAGTTTTAATGGGTTTACTCATTCTTAAAAAATAATAAGCTCTTCTCTTATATTTGAAGATATTTTCTTACACTCGCTAACATTTACTTCTCCAAAATACATTAGAACTAATAAATTTTGACTCGAGATATACCTCCATTTGTCTCTTTACCATAATAAATACATATATGGCAAAAAGTTCTTAACTCAGATTTGAATTATATGTAATTCCACGTTGAATCTTTCCTCCTCGCAATTGAATTAATCAAAACAAACAAATAATAAGCAACACTAGGACTATACAATCAGGAGTAACTGAATGAGTAAACATAACAAATAAAAAATAGCCACAAGCACATGCCATCAACCGTATAAAAATATAACACATCTATCGTCGTCGATGCCTGCGTGGTGGAATCACATCGCTACCAGGAGTGTAATGGTGGGTCGCGTGATCACGAATGATGTCGTTGATGGTCCTCCTCTTCCACCCGCCTCCACGTTGTTACTAATATCCTAAGCTTGAATACGAGGTATATCGCCCAAATCGAGTATTAATGAATACCATGGTACACTCCACATGGCTTGTCATATGAAATGACGGCAGTAATTCATATGTCGGGCGGACTGCGCGCATAGTGCATCCGAGACCACATTACTTTCTCGATATGAATACTGGGTGGTGCGTGTAAATGTAGATCGTCCCACCACCGGCGTAGAGGGATGGACCCACATCCATCGAGGGAACATCTCTGCCGATGCGTGCTTGGAATGTCGAAGATCTCTCTGTATCTATCGAGATATGCATATTTCTCCCGCCCATACAATTCTCATAATCATCGATAGATTTCTGAAATTATGTATCATCACCTCTGTCGAAATAGCTTTGAAATATGTCATCAGTATTCAAGATGTGCTCACGCTGCAAATAAAAAAAAATATATCAGGGTTTCGTTGTTACAAGGAAAAGCAAATTGTAATGCTTTGCATATAGACTAACCATCAAACGATCTCCAAGCTCTCGGGGGTAATATGTGTTAGGAGGAAGTGTCAGTGCCTTCAGCATGTAAAGTGAAGCCCAAGAACGATACCACCTCATGTATCGGTTGATCGCTGGCTCCCGATCATGTTGTGATGAATCCACCATGACAACCGACTCACGTCTGCGCTCCCACTATGCAATGTAAGAGTGGTGATAATCGACCAAATCAACATCAATTTTTTCTCAGCCATCGACCTGTATGAACGATGGATCTATCGGAGCAACATTAATCATAAGAGGCATGCCAAACTATCTGAGCACACGATCAGGCAGGTACCACTCTACCCTCTTCCAACATATCATCGATACTCTAGGTTGCCCTATTTCCTCTCCCTGTAAACATATATCCGTGACACGCATGCAGATCTGATGTCCATAGGGCTCCTAGATGACCTGTACATATATCATAAGTTATTCTTTCAACTACAAGCCCATAATGAGTAAGCCAATAAACATTACATCAATTTAGCATACCTGACTCTGCAGAAGTCCGTTCAACTCATCCCTGTATACTTTGAGGTTGGATGCTAGCATTTCCCGAACAAACCCTTCATTCCACCGACATCTTACGCTAAGCCCATCAATGTCTGTAGGATATGGAACACGTAACGTAGGTCTGCCCACATGAATGTGCTCCTAGGCCCATACTTGCAATAAATGAATACATCTAGTAATATTCATGCGCTTTGGTTTGGCTGCCTCATGTAATTCCCTCTATAGATGAGCAAGCATAGTTGAACTCAAAGACAACTCTCTGAATGTTCAATATCCTCAAGTAATGATAGATACTGTAGATGAACCTCATAACCTGAAGTATCTGGCAAAAGAAAAGATCCAATGGAAAATAGTATGTATGCTCTGACATGCATAGTGAACTGGAGCTCTGGTAGATCTAAGTACGAATCTCGGTAGTATGTCCATCGCAGTCATCGTAAGGGTAAATAAGTGCGTGCATGAGCCTGTCCCATTCAAAATTCTGATGTGATATATGGATGGATCGGATCACGATACATTGTGACTCTAGATGTGCTCCAATCAACCCATCACATCAATCTGATCATGAAGCCCACCGTTTCCCGCCACCAACAACAATGCTGCCAATCAAAGGTGGGCCATCTATCTGAATACCTAGAATCATCGCAACATCCTATAGGATAATCGTCATCTCACCATTGGCCAAGTGGAAGGTATTTGTCTGTGAACACCATCGCTCCATGAACGCTGTCAATAAGTGGTGATCCACTTAATATACTGTATCTGAGAGACACTATCTAGGCTGACAGCTCGCAAGACACCCATAAATCTAGGATAATTAATAGGCCATTCCCTAAACATCAGTAAGTGCATAACAGCCTCAAGCACTGAAACCTGCAACCACAATGAATTATACTTAGATTGCATCAGTATAACAACTACATCTATACAAAGCCTTAAATAATATTTTAAATAAAACTTTATCGAATCAGATGCACTTTCTGTACTTTTAAGTGAACTTTGGTATATAAATAACCTGCCTCTCCTCTACTCCTCCTACATGGGGGACGAGGAGCATCATCGCTAGACATCTTTCCTGTAATAATTGTAGCAACCAACAAACAGCTAATAAATAATTAATAAGCAATTCATAATCAGCTAATATGAAAGTTCCCCTAAACAAGTGTAACAATCAGCAATTAGTTACTAATTAAGTGTACAACATGAAAAGTTTTCCTGGCGAAATGAAACTTAGTCAAACAAACCTAAATTACACAACACAAACATAAATAAGAAGCTTTTTTGGTACTTATAAAATAGTTCAAACAATATGGAGTAACCTATTTTTTGTATTGAAAGCCCAAATAATACAGAAATTTCCTACACATAATTACAAAATAGAACAACAACTACCATAATAGGACTAATCCAAATAGAACTACATTACAACCAATGCACAAACTAAACCATATCACAATCTGTGGGATCGTATTTGAGGACACATCGACCTATTGTGTCCAACAATCTTACACACATTGCAAACCCTAAAATTTCTTGTAGTGTTCTCGTCCATAGTATTTTTAAATCTGTTTGTCCTCGGTTGACAAGACTTTCTTCTAACATTTGGTGGATTATAATTTGGATATGTGTCACCACTGATGTATTTTTCCCACTCTTCTCGATTAGGTATAACATGAAATTCGCTCTGGTAGGTGTTAATATAGTTTTGCAAATGATAGTACATTGAGACATATTGCACGTGGTTTAGGTGTCGTTGTCCCAAAACAGCAATCATGTGTGCACAAGGTAGATGATAAGATTGTAGTTGTCTACATATACACCTACATTCATTATTTTCAGATAATTTAACTTTGAAGGTTCTATTGGTGACATCAAACACTTGGTACTCAGACATGCTTATCCTCACTAGTTTAGGAAATCTCCTTGTCTCTCGTTCATTAGCCTGCAGCGTTGCCTTAATGCATGGAGAGAACAAGGTTTCCCGTTTCTTTTTCAGAGTTGTAGCTGATTCAAGACATTTCATGAATAGTGATACTATGTTGTAATACACTGCTGTAATCAAGGCTTGAATTGGTAAATCATGTGCTCATTTAAGCACACCATTGAAGCACCCAGTTGCATTTGTGGTCATTGTACTATACCTATAGCCATCATTGTGAGTTAGACACCATTGTTAAACATCCCTTGAAACAAGCCAGTCGTATGCCTCCTGCTTGACATTCTTGATGTCAGCCATGCACCTTTTAAAAATTTAAATATCATCAGTATTTCCTGCAACGTACATCTTTTGACATATAAAGTCAACATCATCTATGCTGAATTTTTTAACTGCTCTTTTGAAGTTCTCCCTCAAATGGCTTAGGTAGAAACGATGTGCAGCCTAGAAAAGATCTCTCTGCAGCCACGAACTAGACCTGCATGCCTATCTGAGATGAGGCAGAGATCACCCATTGTAGATACAATGGGATCAAGTCCTGTAATATGTGCAGAAACCAAACCCATGACTCGATACACTCTGATTCCACCAATGAAGGCTAGTGGAAACAAGTCGTTGTTCGCATCGATCCCAACTACACTAAGTAGAGTTCCTCTGTACTTACCCAGGAGAAAGGTCCCATCAAGGCATAGAACTGGGTGGCAATACTGCCAACTTATAATTGAAGGCTCAACGACCAGAACAGTCGTTGGAATCTATTCAATTTTGTTGAGTGCACATGGTATACTGACCCTGACATAGATGAACATACATCAGCCATGAATTTCCCCAATGATCTATAAGATTCCTCCTAACTACCAAATATTATCTTAATTGCTTTTTGACGTGCATCCAAGGCCTTCATATAAGACACTCTAATATTGAACTTGGACTCAATACGACCTACAATTTCCCTAGGCTTTAAATCTACTGACTACGAGTTTTATGAAATAACTGATGAATTATGATGTACATTGTATGTGTCCATCATTGAGCACTGAATGAATACATGTATGAGGTGAGCCAATTGAACCAATCCTCCAAGCACCACCCAACCTCTTAATTGAGCTTGCATGTAAATGCCATAAACATGGTCTAGCTGGGTCAGAATGATGGGTGCACAATACAGTAAATTTTAATTGGTTCGAAGCATATATGACATACTCGACATTGTTTATGATAGATCAACCCTGAACAACAAATTGTAACTGTTTCTTGTCATGAAAACACATACCTTCAGTCAATTTATTTGGGATGCAATTCTCCTCCTCAAAGGTTGATTCATCTTACGGGCCATCAAATGTAAGGTCCTCATCCCATTCTCTAGCTGTTTAAGCACTACACATGTAGTCATTGTAACGTATCAAGTGTTCCTCAATGTGACTTGTTCTAATTGAGTATTCAATCAAGTCTTGACCCTTAGGGATGGTTATGTGGCCCTTAAAATGGCTTGCTCTGCGTCGCTGTCATCCTCCTCATCATCATCACTACTAGCTCCACTAGTATAGTTTCATATTCAACATCTTCATGAGATAATGGATTCATGTCATTACCATCTGGGTCACCCATAAAGATAACTTGTCCAAGCAAAATAATCATGTTCTGTTGGTGCAGACCCATAGTATTCCACTTGAGTACTTAGTTGAGAAGCTGGTGTGATGTACTCAGTGCTGGTTCGAGCTCCCTGACAATCCTCTATATTGTTAACCTCCCTGTCTCTACACGAAGTGCCTCAACTTCAACATAAATCATAATAGGTTGCACGCAGGCTGCATTAATTATAGTTTCACAAACTTCTTCATCATTAATGTGAGTTACAATAAATCCAGCACCAATAGGAAAATGACCCACCAGATTAACAAAGAACTTTGCTGGATCTATCTTCAACAACCTCATTATTCGATTATGTTCTAATTTAACGTGGGACTTGACTGACGATTTTTCCCACCAACATATGTTGGAATGAAATCGTCGCTTACTCTGAGTTCACCGCTATAATAAAGAACTATATATACATTATCTGAACTCATTTCTAACTAGCAATAACAGAATACCAGTAATCCTTCGTCTCACCTTATCAATGTAGATAATTTAATTCAGGAGAAATAAATTGAATATAATTCCTTAAATTAACAAGATTGCCTAAAATTAGAACTAACCACATAAATAGTTTTCCCTTGAGCTCAACATGTATCTAGACAATTTGGAGTCATTTGAATTAAGTTCGGACGACAATTTGACTATTATGACCAAATGGTTCAATTAGACCAAATTCAATCTAAGTTAAAATTAAACTTCTAATTCACTTCTAAATAATTTAAAACTGTTTTATAGATCAATTACATGCATTTTTACCACTAATTTATGAAGTTTGATCAAGTCAAAATTAACTGACATAATAGGCTTCACAAGGTATAATCTTCAACTTTCTTCGAAAATTTGATTCTTAATAAAAATTCTTAGTATCTTGAATATCTCGTGTGCCTTCATTAAAAGATGTAGGATCTATACACTATGAATATCTCAGGTGTGTGCCTTCATTAAAAAAGAATATACTCTTACGATAGATGGAACATATTTCCTATTACATGTCATGATAACAAAAATAATTTAAAGCTTAGTATCTTGATGGTTTCCCATTAATCAATCACATAAATATGAAGATCTTAAAGACATACATATTTTACGAAAAAAAAAATTGTGCTAAGATACATACAACTTTATGCCTTCAATGAAAAAAAATGATTAAACACCACATATATATGCATAAATTAATTTTATGCCTTCAATCAAATACATACAATTTTATGCAAATCAATCACATAAATGCTTAATCATACTTAATGAAACTAAATATATCCGCTTAATCAAACTAAATATATACACATAAATTAACTTTCCCTAAAAAAAATATAAACAACACATTTAAAACTAAATTTCACATAAATTTGCTATGAAAATCAAATTAAATAACTTAATCATAACAACTAAACCCGTAGAAATTAAAATCTAACACATTTGGTGCTTTTAGGGTTAAAAATACCTAAATCAATGGAAAAAATTAAGAAAAACCCTTATGAAGCTTCTCCTTCATCGAACCTCCTGGCATGCAAGGCTGACCTTCCTTACGGCTTTGATCTTTGATGCACCCAGCTCGATTTTGACACCTGATTAAAGGACGTTATCGACCATGACCTGTAACGAGCCTTTGAGTAATTAGCTAAGTTAATTAAAAAAGAAGCCCTCATGAAATAGGTAGAATACAATATATAACCTCCATAGATTTCTTTTGGATGGTTGTGAGTAATGGTTGCTTCTTTCGAGAATATCGTGGATGCATGTATGTTAGGCATTTCTTTGCATTAATTTGAGAGATTATTATTTGAGAAATTTAGACATAGTTTTTATATCGAGACTTCAATAATATAATATTATTTAGCACTCACTCAATACATAATTGATATATACTGATTGTAAAATATTATATATTACTATATATTGATATGTATACAGATGATGTGTATTATCATACAATTAAAATTGCAGTTATGTATTAACTGAACGAAGAATGACGCTATGTAATTGAAATCCAGACATAGAGTTATATTTGAACTCAGCCTGTTCATTAATTTTATTTATAGGTTGTTTGGCTAAAGCAATAAGCTTTATTTTTTCCTTTTGTTGATAGATTCTAAGCTTTTCATGGGAGGGAAATCACATCCCCATTGTGAAACTAAAAGATAAGAAGCTTTAATTTGTTGACTAGATGAGTTGGAATCTACAAATAAAGAAACGAAAATTTTGCTTTCAACATCTAAGCCAATATTGAAGTTTGCCCATAATTTTAGAGCAATTCAAGTAGATCTTTAAAAGTAAATATAAAACTCTCACAAATATAGTAGTATGTCCTTGATCTTTGAGAAGCATAAAGTAAATTTGTCAATATTAACACTATGATTGATAACATGACTTCAAAAAAAAAAATAATAATAATAAAAATTTTAAGGCAACTAATGAAATTATTGCCAAAATTTTCAAAAGTATAAATAGATGATCGTCGTCATAGGTGAGCTTATATATTAGAATGTTGTTGTTATGTGTGACATTGAGTTTACCAATGCTATATTTAGTTTCTATCAATATAAAAAAAAGTTGAAGATAAAAGTGAAGAAAATAGACCTACTAACGACCAGAAGTAGAGACAAAGTATCCATTGAGCTCACTAATATTAACAATAGAAAGTAGACAAAAAAAACATACAAAGTAGTAATACAATTAATAAAAATATCTGAAAAACTCATAATTTTGTAATTTGCATAAAGATTGTCAATTGACACCATCAAATGCTTCCAAGTGGTCATCTTAAGACAAAATAATTTATTGTAGATGAGTTCAAAACATGAAGGATTTCATTTACAAAACAATATTTTTTACAATATCCTTTACAAAAAAAAAGAAAAAAAGAAGAAGAAGAAGTAGATTATGCCTATTGATAAGCTTAAGAAGGATAATTTTATGAACTTAGTAATGATTTAGTAATAGTATTACGAAGATAAATGAGCATAATTTATAATATCCTTTCTAAATACACTGCATTCTTTTTTACTTTGCATTCAGTTTACTTTACAATTAAGAATTGACATTTTTCATCATTATAAAATTTTTAAATGATTTTATATATACTAATCAGTTAAATCATAATATAAGCTTACTTTATGATAATGAATTATTTCATAATAAATAATTACTTTTAAAAAAATTAACTTAATTGATTACTCAACTTTGTGTTGAAGGTTGCACCTTACATACTTATTTGATTGTCTATTTATTTTAGTTAAATAAGAACATAAATTAAGGGAGTATGTGCAACAATGGTTTTTAAACTTGAGTTCCAAGTCTTTCTTTATGTAAAGAGATAAGTCGATATAGCCAACTAAAAATAAATGAAGAGGAAGGAAAGGGATGTTAAAAAAAATAAGTTAACTTAAAGCTCATAAATAAATTGTAATAAAATAGGCCTAAGAGGCCATTTAGAATCATTTTTTTTATTTAAAATAAAATATATTTGATATTTAAAAATATATTAATCTTTTATATGGTAGTCAGTAATGATGATAGCGGCGAAGATAGCTAGTGGTAGAGGGCGACAATAATAGCTGATATTAAATGATTGTTACGGACGACATGTGGACGATAGTGATAATTATTTTTAAAATTACTTAAAAATTATATTAAGTAATTTTTTAAGATATTATAATTTATTTTAAAAAATAAAAATTATAAAAAAATACATTGAATAAATATATTTTAAAAAAATATATAATTAAAAATAATAATAAAATTGATCTCAAACAAGCCCTAAATGAATATACATTTTAAAATATTTTCACAATTTAATACCAATATTTTAAAATCAGTTTTTTATTTTTGTTTCTGTTTTGTCATAAAATTTTAAAAGTTTAGGATTCAATATTTTCTATATTTTCTTATATTTAATTCAAGAGCTTGAATGCCTCAGACAAATTTAGTTAAGTTATGAATATAAAATATTAGAATTGGTTTAGGCCGAGAATTGATTGTTTCAGATATTTTGATGGTTTTTTGATAATATTTCAGTTGAAAATGACCTGAATTTGTCGAAATTAATGAACTGGTTTTGTAATGCTTAAAATAGCTGCATTAGATTTGTTAGAACGATTTCTTATTACTTTTCTCTATAAAACAAAACCATCTTTCCCTGTTAAAATTTTTCATACTTAAGGCATCTGATATTAGGGTTGTATCTATATGAAAAAGGAACTTTCTAATAAATTGCTGTAGAAAAATCTATTGTTTAGAAAGTTGCGGTGGGGCTATAAATTTTTTTTCTTCAAAAAATCTAATCACAGCTTTATGTTCGCCAGGTAAGATTAGAAAACTCAGCTTTCTCACAATATATTCTTCACAAAGCAGACATAAAGTAGTTTTTCCAAACATAAATATGGTGTGATGCAGATTAGACCGCCACCCAAATGCACCCTAAGAGTCCGTTTTAAATTGTAGTTAAAAGCGATCAGAAAGTAAAAAAAATATTTTTTTAAAAAGTTACTTTCCCTATAGCTGGTTGAAAAAAACTATTTTCTCCACAGTAATTTTATAATTAACTTTACAAAAAACTATACCTCTCTCAAATGGACATTAAGAGTGTGTTTGGAATGATGTTTTATTTTTGGTGCCATTCGAGCTGCACTATTTCAGGTGTTTGACAAATTGTGGTAGGGTGGTTTTAAAATTGAAAAGTTATATTTTCAACAGACCCCTTAATCATGGAGACTAGAAAGCTTTGATTTGACTTTTTGAAAATAAAAAAATTTGTAACATCCACCACAATTTTATTAAATAGTATCTTCTTTTGTAACAGCTCTACAACTATTTTTTCACACAGCTTCAACTATCCCAAATAAGTCTTAAAAAGCTCATATAAAAAAATATAAATTAATGTTCAACTAATAATTATTAATTAGTTTAATTATTTAAAAGTAATTCTCATTTAAAAAAATTAATTAATTAAGAAGGAGAAGGATATGAATATCCAAGCTCACTTGACCAAGCCTATTTCAGCCTTTGAATAACCAGGTCCGACCAAGTCCACCGATATTAATCGTTGAGTTGGTCGTAAGGAGTGGGACCTAAGCACTGGAGAAAACATTAGTTAGTTTTTATTTTTTAATTCTAAACCCTAAATAAAAATATCACACAAACATTCATTATTTAAAATTGTGATATCAAATAGATTACAGATAAATTGTACGAAGTCATCATATTTATTTTAAAAAAAATCATAAATTAGATTTCAAAATTATGCTTGATGAATAGTAGTTCGTTTTGGTGAAAATTATATATATATATATATATATATATATAAGAAATATATTTTACTTGATAAACATCTTACCAATTCTCTTTCTATTACTCTTTCTTATTATTATTATTTTATTTTTATTTACTCAAAATAATGAATTTTTTTTTTGCAATGGGTATCCACCCAACACCCCACCTATCTGGGTGGTGATGTCATAATAATCCTAATAGCCTACCACATTCATCACCCAATGTGTCCTCACTTACTTTCCCTTTTGATAAAAAGGCCCCTCTGGAGAATTCAACTCAATCAAGGAGGTTATGTGCTCACCATCAACTGACGGTGGGTAAAATAATGAATTTGTGTTAATGAACTAAGTATTTTTTTAATAGAAATTAAATTTGGGCGGCAATTGGGCCCACATGCTCAGTGACATAACAGGGGGGAGGCTGATTGCTCAGGAATGAGAATGGGGCTTTCCTTTTATTTTTATTTTTTGGAAAAGTTAAAGACAATAGTTACATAAAGTAACAAAGGAAAAACCCAAAGGGCAAAGATAAAAACTTGTTGATATTAAAAAAGAACAAAAATGGACAATAAAAAGACAGGATCGAAAATATTAAGTAAAGGCTAAATTAAATCTTCAATAGATCGGCCATCATATGATCAAAAATCGGCAAACCTTTAGTTGATAGCTCCTGCCTTCTAGTGGAATAACATAAACAAAGAGCCAAAGGGAAACATAAACAGGCGAGAAGAAAGAAAACATGATGAAGGCACACCCGAGTTTCAGATTGCAGAAGAGCGTCATCCAGGAAGAGCCGATAAATATGTTGCTGAAAGAGCTGTAGAAAATGTGGCCTACTGCTACAGTATAATCTCATCATTGTCCGGGAAGAAAGAGCAACTTCAAAAATGTTCAATGGCAATTGTAAATCAACCATAATAAAATAGAAAATAGAAGTAAGAAACCCCACTCCAGCCCTTAATTAAGATCTTTGTCGAGAGAAATAAGAGTAGACGGTAAGGCAGCAATAACCTAGTATTCCAAGGGGAGAGCACAAAGCTGTGATAAAAACGCCTACATGTCCAACACCAAAACTTCCACAATCAAGAAAAAAACTCATCCTCATCCAACATGGTAAATCGTCGAGAGAGCATCCCATGCTATAAGATAAATAGAGAGCATCAAAGCTCCAAAACCAGAAGAAAAAGTTATGATAAAAAACCATTATGCAAAGAATAAGGACTGCATATCATTACATCAGCCCAACAAAAGGATCCATCCACAAATTCGGTGCAACCGTATTTCCTCCCGTTATCCAAAATAGAAAAAATGGATTGGGGCCAAGCCTTTTTGAAAGTCCAGCGTTGAAGCTTAAAAGCAACTCTCGATTTGATTTTAAGAGATTATTGATTCTCATTTTGGAGTGAGCTCTTCTGCCTTAGACATAAGATTCCTCCACATTGAGTTAAAGACACTTTAGTGAAAGTAATACTTAACCTAACCCTAGACTAAGAGTTAGCCATAGGGGATAGGTTATGCCTTAGGGATTTAGAAAGACTTGCTTACCCTATAGCTTGAACCCAATCCTTACTTCCTTCTTTCAAACCAAACCTTAAATTCAAATTCAAATTCAAATTCAAATTCTAGAATCCAAATCATGAATCAATTCAAATCAAATGATTGAAAATCATGATCAATTCCAAATCCAAAACCTTCCTAAGCCTTATGAATCACATCCATAAGTTTAGCCAAACCTTCAAATCAACCCAAAGCCAAGTAATCTCTTTATAAATCACTTATTCCATCATTTGTATTCACAACTATGAAAGAAATTGGCATCCAAATCATCCAAATCAAATGAATATAAATTAAACCAAATCAAAACCCTTTTCTCAAACTTTTTGACCTATCTTAGCCAAATTCACAATCAAATCACTCCAAAATTTAAATAATTTTCTCATAATCCATTTATATCTTCATTTATATTCACAAATATAAATGAAGTATAAATTCAAATAACCAAAACTAAACCCAAATTTATGCCAAAATCTAACTTATATCCTTTAAACCAATTTCTTGATTTAGCAAATCATTCTCAAATCAATCCAAACCCTTGATTTTCTCTTCAAATAATCACTTCTTCAATCATATTCCCAAATATAAACATAAACTATGATCACCAAGCCAAAAGCAAACTAACCCAAGTCAAACCCATGTTCATCCTTTTAACATGAAATTGTCAAATGAACTAAAACTCATTTGACTCCAAACCACTTGCAATTGGATTTATATTTCTATCACAAGTCCATATGTGAGTTCAACCAAACTTGAATCAAGCTTGATCAAGCTAATTGACTCATTTAGGCTCACTTAATCCAAGGTGACCTAAAGGACCTTTTCGAGATAAATTCTAATCCAACCCAAATTGGATTGAACTAAAGCCCATCCAAGCCTCACATTGTGATCAACAATCATCCTAGAATGATCAATCACTCAAATTGGGTCTAATCAAGTCAAACCTAGCCTTTGACTAAGTCAACACTTAGCCCAAATGAAACTCAAACTAGCCAAAATCTATCATATGCCAAATTGATTGAAATCATCGACCCAAACTCATTCATGATCAATAATTGGACATGACTAAGCCATCAATTGAGCCAAACCAATCCTAATTGGCCACTTGACCTAAGTTGACCTATATTGTCCTAAAAAATTAAAATGGGTCAAATCATGATCTAATCCAAATTAATTGCAACAAATAGCTCAAGTTCATTCCAAATCACTTTTTGAACTTGACCAAAGCTTCAATTGATCAATTAGACCCAACCTAGCCCAATTGACCATGAACCCAACTTGACCTAAAGGGTCAAATCAACTTGAAATCAAACTAAATCAAAATTGATTGAAACCAAAGCTTGCAATACATTTCAAATGATCAACCAAGCCTAAACCAACCCATGACTAACCCATTTGGGTCAAATGGGTCAAATTGGTCAACTTGACCCATTTGACCCAATGAACCAAAATCAAATATAAACCAAATTGAACCAAACCATTGATACCCATAGGTTCTAAATGATAATTTGAACTTGACCTAACCCATGGTTTGACCCAATTTGACCAATTAGTCAACCTAACCTAATTTGACTAAATTTGACCTAAATGGGTCAAATTGAGGCAAATCAAATCAAATGAACTCCAAATCACTTGAAATTTAGCCCAACCCATTTTTGAATCATTTCAAATATGTCCAAATCAAACTTATAGCCAAATGACCACTTTTCCCTTAGGTCAAAGGGTATCCCATGAAAAAATTCACTTGGAATTTGGTGATTTCTTTCTCAAGGCCATTGACATCCTTCTATTGGTCCACATGGGCACCAAGGAAGGTGGTGAACATGACCCAATGAGCTTGGGTCGGCCATGACCCAAGGCAAGGCCAAACTGACCTCCCCAATTATATTTGAACACTTGGATCACCAAATCCACTCACCATTCATATGGGCATCCACTCTCCCTCACTCCACTACCCAAAACAACCTATGTGGGATGTTTTGTAGCTTAAACCGTTCCTCCAATCCAAGCCATTGAGCTAAAATGGCAAAACAACCACTCACTGTCCGATCTAAGGAGGGGGAGATATACCCCCTATCATTCTCACTCAAACCACAAGCAATTCATTCCTCAGAGTTAGAGAGGTTGAATCGAAGCCTCCCCAAGCTTTTTCAAGCCATTCCCGAGCTCCCTCATTTCTCATTTTTGGTTTTACTCAAAGCCAAAATAGGGGAGGTGAAATCAAAATCCAAATCATTCAATTCTCAACTAAAATCAAATTAGTCTTGCACACACCATCCTTGGACCTCGTCAAGCTCAATCGAGTCATTTCCCAAGTCTCCAAGCCACAGGAAGTAGGACTGACAAGGTCACACATTTAAGAGGAGCTTGGTCAAGAGCTCCACTTTAAATCAAGACTGAATTTCTTCAACAGTTTCGCGATGAAGTTACCTCCTCCGAAGCGCCAAGTGATAGCCGGTATACGAAATTAAAATAAAAATTCAGTTGGTCCTTTTCAAAGGAAATTGTCATCCCATGTAATCTTGACCGTTGGATGTGCATCCCCCTCCTTCCGAAGGTGTGTGATCATTTTGATCCCAATCCGAGCTTGGGTGAGCTCGAATTGAACGAGGAAAGACAAATGGTGTTCGTCTCTCATTGCTTGTGAGGGAGAAGGATCATACGCCATCCGTTCTGCACGATTGGAACGGACGGTTGTGATCAAATCATGCTAGATCCACTGCAATACCTTCCTAAACTATGGGATTAATCACCGCTGATCTACGACACCCAGAGAAGACGCATCCGATGCCGCCTGCCGGATGACAATTTAAATAACAATCATCACCACGCGGAAAGTGCGTACATCGCCGCCACGCTGAGATTATGGGTTTAATTAGGCCTAATTAATCTGATTTTAATGGTGAAACTTTCAAAATTTATAACTAATTATAGAAAAATCTAAAAAATATAAATAAATACTCATTTTAAAGATAATTCAGAGGAGTATAATAAAAAATTAAAATTAATTAAAATTTGAATAGTAATTTTGACTCAATTAGGGTTTTTTTGGAAATATAATTAAGCTAATTACTCACTAATTTCTTCGGTAATTAATTCCAAACTTTCAGAGATTGATTAGTGGGATGATCTCTGCCTCCCATGATTTTCTTGAAATTTATTGCTTAATTAATTAGGGAAATTATTTTTTTCATTCTTAATCACTCTCTTAATTAATTAAATGATTAATTAACATGTTAAATAATGATGAATTCATTAATTAAATTTGCTAATCATTATAAAACATTGAATGGATATAGGGGATGAGATTAGGACCTTCTTCCAATCTTTTCCCCTAAGTTTATTTCATTTGAATAACACTTAATCAATTTGAAACTAATTAATGGCTTAATCACCTTATTAAATAGCTTAATTAATCAAACTAAAAACTAAACAATTCCATAACTCAATCATTTAATTCTTGGATAAATTATTAGGTGTTCAATAACCTAAGAGAATTCCAAAGAAAATTATAATCAAAGTACATGTGTAGGAGGGTTATAAAAGTACTTAATTAAATTTTTAGCTTAATTAACCAATAATTATGAGCCAATTGCATTAGACCCCTTCATTTCTTAGGTGCATTGCTGATTTAATTTCCATGTGGTTGCACATCATATGTTGGCTTATTATTACTTGGATAATTATGTTAAAGTGGTATAGGTAAAGGGGTAATTAATGGATTAACTCATACCTTAACCTAATCAAAATATAAAATCAATCTAATTATTCTAAATTAAACCAAACTAATTCACACATGGGGAAATGGGTTAGGACTAGCAAAATCTTTTCATATTTCCTAAGTCAAATCAAATTCAAAGATAAAAATCTCCTTAAAGAATTTTGATTCATTTTAAATGATATTATTTTTATATGGTAGTCCTTAGGAATTAATTAGGGTGAATGAAGTCATGTGCTTATATTCCTTTATTTCTTTCCAATCATGTTAAATATTGCTTGCCATATGAAATCATTCATTTATTTATTAAAAAATAAATAAAATATTTCCTTTTATGTCAAATTGCATGTGTTGGCTATACTTAAGAATATAAGTGGTTTTTAAGACTTATAAAGCAAAGATTATAAATGAAGTGATGCTAGTTATAAAATATTTATAAGCTTGCATGTGATGATAGCATAAGATGTGTATTATGAAGTTCTCTTTCCTTTTCCTAACATGGATTCACATAGGATTTGCAAGGATATAGTTCATTTGAAAAGAACACAACACTTGCCTAAATCTATTCCTATGTGCATTTATATTAAAACTTAGGAAAGACCTTCATATTACACATGTAAATAAAATAATCAAATCAAGTATAATCACTTGCACTCCATTTGATTCTTTTTGTACATCTACATATTTCTAAGAAAAGTGATATATCAATCTGGACATCCTAGGGATGCGAGGCTTTAAGTAGCCCTAAGTAGGTCTTATACCTTACGCCCCTGGTATAGAAAACAATGGCACTGTACTCACTTATAACTTTTATACATGTGATTATGCATTTAGCTAATGGATGAAAAATCCCTCTTTTCTACATAACAAAGATATACATTAATGGGATATCCAAAATTTCAAATCATATCTCTTTGCATTCATCATCAAAGTGTGCTAAGATTTGCATTGCATGTATAGATATGCTTAGGATTATTCATATTCATGGTATACTTGGTGGAAAGATATGAATGGGTGTGTGTTATGTGATAGTAATCCACCCTAACTAATCCTAAGATGCCTTTCTCATTGAATAGGGCTATTTAGAGCAAATCTAAACTTAGGGTTAATTAAAACACATAATAAACCATTCATTAAAGGAAATTCATCAATCAATTTATCATAGAAATCACTTAAAGTAGGGATGAAAGAGAGCCCTTCTCCTCTGTCTTCTCTTTACAATATTTAGTTGCTAAGTGTAGGTCCATTCAAACCAATTCAAATCACCAACTAAAATTGACAAGTCAACTAAATCACTTAAATTGAAACCACCATCTAAATTGAATCTTTCACACTTAGAAAACTTCAACCTTAAAGCCTAGTTAGGACAAGCCACACAAGCCTTAAAATGACAAAGCTAATCACTACTTCTATTTATGTTAGCATGGTTTGATGTATGATTTTATTTTATGGTGTAACATTTTAGACCTGGATGTTGGTGTGTATCTGGATGATAATCTTAGCCTAATCATATCTTCTAGGGGTTGTGCTTAAGGGCATATAAAAAAAATATAAATACTTTTACTATGCAAGTTGCTTATACCCCTAAGATAATCCAAATTAGGACAGACTTGGTTACCCATGTGTGGGGTACTAAGTCCAAATTATTTCTGTAATTGCTTGGGTTGTATGGTGTGTTTAGCTAATATTTATCTTAGAAGTGTAGCTAGATTTATTTTCCTTCCTTGTAATGTAATTTTTGCATTAGGATTAGGATAAGTGTTATGGGGACTAAGGTGAAGGAATGAAGGACAAGAAGTGAAGAATAGAGGATGAAGAATGAAGACCCCCATAATACTTGTCATTTCATAATTGTAATTTATTCTTTCATTATAGTATAATGTATAAGGGTAGAGCTCATTACCACATTTTTCTTTTTTGTGGGGTGGAACCCACCACATCGCCTCTTATTCTTTTCCGCTAATTTTATAAATTGATTGATATTATGTTTATGATTGCACAATTAAGATGACATGATTTTCCTAGTTTCTTAATTATTTGGTGATTGTTGGATGGCATGGATGCGATTAGGCTTCTAGGAAAAAATAAATTTTTTATCCAATTAATCAATTCAAAATTAAACTAAATAATTTATAACCTCACCTAAAGCCTAGGTCATAAATCAAGATAATAAAAGATTTAATAACCCCTTACTTGGATGTTATATGTCTCATATCATGCATAAATCATATTGTCTCACTCTTGCCAATGGAGGGCTTCCACCTTCGCCAGAGAAAATGACTTAACCTTTGAGAGCCATGGTGAAACATACCTTATTCTTTTTGATTTTGGCCCATAATTGATTTTCTCATACATTAGGCATATAAAATCCCATAGCATGTGTCAAATAAAAATATCCAAAAATCAAAATAAAACTTGACAAAATTTGCATTAGATTTAGGTCATGAATTCATACCCTTCATGATCTAGTCTCTTATAGAGTGAGTTTAAGGACTTAGTTTCCTTTCTAAATAAACAACAGTCTAGCCATCTTGCAAAGCATAAGATTTGCCTACATGTATTTAAAATCATAGGAGGAGTTAGTTGACGGTCACCCTAGGCAGTTGTAAGTCCAATAGTCGGATGATTTATTCTCTCTTATGGAGGTAAACCATATACTCATTTTCGCCTTAGATTTAGGTCGTTCTTTGGCCCTAGCCAAAGCTCCTTAGATTTAGGATCTGATGTTACTATTTTCTTTTGTGAGCTACAAGCATAAATCCTCACCTCTTAGGTATTTCTATAATCTTGAATTGTAGAATTATAAGTCCTAGATTTCTAATAAAAATTTAACTCAAACATATAATTCTCCTCAATTTTAAAAAATATAAAGATGAACCATAGGATAATGTGGGATGCTTACTAGGCTTACTAGTATCATGAGCATCCCCTACTCATCTCCCTTTGGCTTCGATAATAACTCTCTTATTTTGATCAATCTCACTTGATTTTTTAAAAATAACTAATTGATTGCAAGTCCTATCTTTGAAATCTTTGGAGACAATGATTTTTTACCTTAATTGAGAGTATTCCTAAGGAATCTCATCCCATAGGAAATAATTAACTATGGGGGCTTGCCTCCATAGGGAACTTAATAAACTCGACTTAAAATAAACCCTACTTTACTTTTCCATGTAAAGTAGGGGAAAGATCTCTACATTCAAGACCCATCATTTAAGAGTCCTTAGTGATTATGTCCATTATAGGGTAGTGACTTCTATCTCTCGAGATAGTACACTATTCCTTAATATTGTACTTGATCTCCTTAATAAGTACATCTACAGATCTGCGTGGTGCCCTCTCACACAAAACACACACATCAAAAATCCCTCCCTCGACATCATCATCTCTCTAAAAAATATAAACACCATAGATTTTTCTGGCGACTCCGCTGGGGAGTGTCCCTCTCTCCATCTTTGGTAAACGATCATTGTCTCCAAGTATCGATAGTAGATTTATATTTCATATGAGTTCGAGACTATCCTTCTTTTCCGTTGGCACTTAGCTTATTTCATTCTTAAGCTAAGCTAATCAGCATCCTTTAGGTTTTAGGATCTCACTCTGTGTAGGTCTTAAAATCCCTGTTGGGTCCCCAAATAGGTGAAAATAAAGTTTAACCAAAAGATATGACTAAATACCTTTTTGAACCTCCTTACCATCTCTATGGTAAGGTAAGGTTCATTCCACAAATGAAAAAAAAATAAATCCTTTATAAAAATATCACTTTTAAAAAGCACTTTTCGAAAGTTCCATAATAAAATACTTGCACAAAAATTTCCATAAAATATATATAGTTCAACCCCATCTAACAATCCTCAGGATTGTTACATGTAGGTTCTTCTCAAAACCAAAAAAAAAAAAAAATCATCTTTCAAAAAGCACATGTTTTAAAATGAACATCTTCATTCAACATACCCAAATTTATTGAATGAAGGTTTCATTTCCGAACAAAATCATTTCATAAAATTGAAACCCATTCAATATATCTCATATATGTTGAAGTTGGAGTTTATTCCTTTTTAAAAGCACATATTTGAAAATGAGAATCCTCATTCAATATACCCAAATTTATTGAATGAAGATGTCATTTTCAAATAAAATCATATCATAAAATTGAAACTCTACCCAATATATTCCATATATATATTAGAGTTGGAGTTTCTTTCCTTTTTCAAAAAGCACAAATTTGAAAATAAGCCTCAACATTCAATATATCCAAATTTGCCGAATGGAGGTTTCATTTTCAAATAAAATCACACCCTTTGAAACTCCACTCAACACATTCCACATGTGTTAAGTTGGAATTTCCTCCTTTTCAAAAAAAGCAATAATCAAACACAAAAAATTCATCTTTGAAAAATAAAATATGATTGACTTCCATTTTACAAACCCAAATTTGTTAAGTGGAAATCTCATTGCAAAAAAATTATGAAATCCAAAATACATTGGAATTCTATTTGACATACCCCAAATTTGTCAAATGAGAGTTTCATTTTTCAGAAAGGAAATTGAAAATAAATGGGATTCTAGTTAACACACCATATTTGTTAAACGGAAATCCCTCCTTTCAAAAATAACACAAATCCAAAATAAAAATCAAACACATTTGAACTTTATTTAGCATACCCAAATTTGCTAAGTAAAGATCCCATTTTCAAAATCAAAATAAAAATCAAACACATTTGGCCTTTATTTAACATACACAAATTTGCTAAGTAAAGATCCTATTTTCAAAACCAAACCAAAAATTAAACACATTTGGCTTTATTTAGCATACACAAATTTGCTAAGTAAAGACCCCATTTTCAAAATAAAAATAAAAATCAAACATATTTGGGCTTTATTTAGCATACACAATCTTGATAAGTAAAGAGTCCATTTCTAAATTCACAAATGATATACATCATGGGTAAACAAGCAAAAAAAAAAAAAAAATTTTAAACATCTCATTTAGCATACCCAAATTTGCTGAATGAGTAATCCCAAAATCAAATCTAAAATGAAATCAATTGACCCTTTATTTAACATACTTAAATTTGTTAAATAAATGGTCCCCAAACATAAAATCAAATTCAAATTTGAACCAAAGGAATCATCAAAAGTCTCTTCAAAATATTTGAACCCATCCAACATACACAAATTTGTTGAATGTGGATTCTAAACTCAAATGAATTCAAAATCTCTCCTCCAAGTTACTCAAAATCTCTCATAAATTTAATGAGCCCCACTTAACATATTCAAATTATTGAGTGTGGGTTCAAACCTTAAAATCAAATTTGGAAAGTCAGCAGAATATCAAGGAAGAAAATCTGATTTGAGTTTATTTTCAACAATTGCAAAGTTTCGGTTCAGTTTCAAACTTAGTCTAGTCAACTTCTCTCAGTACAGTATAGTACATATAGATTCATAGAAGTATGTGTTCAGCTTCCCGTTGGGATGGATTTGGCTTTGGATCGGGCCAGCCTCCCCCAAACTAATTTTTCTTATTTAATACATTTTGGCCAAGGATTTGAGGGGGCCAGGATTACTTATGTGGGGGCAACCCTCACCATTGTCAGCAGGGATGTGGTGGCTGGGCAGAAGCCAACCATCCATATTGAGATGCCCTTGGATTCTGAATTTTCCTCATTGAAGAGGAAGGCGGTAGAGGTTCCACAACAACTATAGTTCTAATGCCTACATGGTCAGTTGTTCCCATCACCGCCCCAGTGCAGGCTAGTACCCACTAATTGGCTTCCTCTAAGGGGAAGGCTACCCTGGCTTCAGGGATAGTCTCCCCTACCTTTGAGATATGGTCTAGCTCCCATACTGCTCCACCTAGCCGAACCCAACATCGCAATAGGAGCCGCAAGATCAAGTGGTACCACATGACACAAGGAGATAGACATTATCTCACATTGCGAAGAGGGTCACCTGTGGTAGTTTCTCCTTTGCTTACTTAGAACAAGTTCCATCCTCTTTCAGGTTTTGAAGGAGAAGAAGATGTTAGGAGGATTGCAGTATCACCTCCACCTCCGGTTCATTATGAGACACCTGATATAGATAGGAGAAGGTCATATGCTGGCCTCAGGATTGTCTTATGCCAAGTTGGCAGGGCTTATGGACGGTTAGAGTCTAGTGCTCAGTTTGATTTACTATCAATTATTCCTCGTAGTATAGGCGAGTAGATCTGTCAGGAGAGGGCCAGAGAGGCCCGAGTATTAGTTCACATTACTAGCAGAAAGAGGCGAAGATATGCCATGTAGTTAGTAGCCTCGCCTCAGATTTCTGACGCTACTCACATACCACACGATAGATAGTGTAATTACCACCCATCATAGGAGGTGAGCCCTCGTACATAGGTAGTCCATGTTGTCTCCACCACACTGCTCTACTCCATGTTCACTATCGCCACCCAGTTCCATCTTCTAGTTCCACCCAAAGCCATGAGTAGATCGGGAGAAGAAAGCCCCACCGGTGATCCACGACGGGGATCCCACTTCATCTACTCCATCGATTGAGGTGAGGATGAACTCTTCTGCTCAACCTCCTACTTCAGTTGCGGTGAAAAGGGAGTGGCAACCCCACAACATCGTAGTTGTACCATCACCACCATCACCTCAACTGATCATGGATATAACAAGTGAGGGAGAAGATTATTGTCCCCATGGCAGATCCCCTGTGGGTAACACTCCACCCATAGTTGATCATGAGCATGTCTTCCTGAGCGTAGCCTCAAGGGTTAGCACTCAAAGTAGGGGAGGTCGTGTATTCCGCTTCATGAGCATGATCCCCCAATGAGCATTTGTGCCTACATAGTTAGACTGCTCCTTGGATGATATCTTAGCACAATATTTTATTGTAAAGAAAGAAATCATAGGGTATGATTGGTTTGACCTCGAAGAGGAAAAGGTTAACTTCGACCCCAACGAAGATAATTTGTTGGAAGACTCGGCAGAGGTACATATGGTTGATACTATAGGCTCTCTCCTTCTGGATTACCAGAGTTCGGAAGGTGTCATGATCGAACAGGACGATGTAGCCTATTTGACCCAACATCTCCTTCAACAAATCAAGTAGAAGGATGAACATATTGATAGGATGGGAAGGAGAGTTGAAGATTTGTTAGCGGTAGTTCTAACACTTCAAAATCAAGCTCAACAGACACCCTACCATGGAGGTTACCGAAGTTATTGCATGTCCTATCAACCCAAGAGTTCACCTCAAAAAGGCAGGTACTAACTTGTATAGGAAGGTAGTGGACAATACCTCCATACAAGAAAAAGACATCAAACTCATGATTGAACAATAAGTGAAGGAAGCACTGGCACAAGCCCGAGGTGGTTCATCAGTTCCAAAAGGCCCTACCCAGAGGAATTTGATGCTATCCAATATCCTAAGGGTTTTGTGCCTCCTTCTTTCAAAAGTTTTGATGGCAACATGAACTCTCACCAGTATATAGCACACTTCAGGGCCAGTTGTTGCAACGTTGTTGGTAGCGATGCATTATTATTTCGTCTCTTTGTCAGTAGTCTAGTGGGCATAGATTTTGATTGGTACGCTAAACTTCCTGATAATTTTGTGAAGACTTTTATTGAGTTAGAGCAACTCTTTGATAAGAGGTTTGCTAGAGCTCAACAAAGGGTAACTGTGGGCGATCTCGTTATGGCTCAACAACACCCCAGTGAGTCCCTCGTTGATTACATTCTTAGGTGACATAATTTAAGCATGAAATACAAACCACAACTATCTGAATATCATGCTATTGAAATTTTATTAAAGAATATTTATAGCCCGGTCGCCTTCATGCTTAAATGTTTCACCATTAAGATATTTGAGAAGTTAATCAATAAGGTAGTCTACAAGAAACCAAATAGCCTTTTCAAGATCAATCATTAAAGCCAAAGCCACGAAAGCCTATAAAAGAAGCCGGGGCAATAAAGATTGGATAAGGGAAGCAACCAACCAGAGATCGAGAGACCTGCTCCAACCTTGCATCACCTCCTTTACCACGCCTCACCATCTTATCACATCAGTAGCCTCCATAACCTTCACACCTCCTCCTCCATATACTCTCAGTGGTATACATACCCCCTAGGTAGCTATCACCCACCTTCTATTGGATAAATTAAACAAACTTATTCATTTAAGAGGGAGGTAGTCGAAAATCTTTAAGAACCTCTTAAAGAAACTTGAGCTACCCGAGCCTAAGAGGAAGGAAGGGGAGTAATGATTCTAACTTTTGCCCCTATCACCGCATGCTAGACCATGTTTTGGAGGATTGATTTACATTTAAGGACTAGCTTGAGCATAGCTACAAGTCGGGTGCTATAGTTATCCCTAAGGAATATCTAGTAGAACAACCATCCAATTTTATTAGGGTAATCCTTGGGGATACATTTGATCCTCTCAAAATAAATAAAGGTTGGGATATCTCTTTATCCCAAATCTCTTAAAAAATAGTTTCTAAAATCATGAAACTTTTTCTTACACGTTCCTGAGGAAACTCGAACCTCCAACATCAAGGAAGGTTCGCAAGTTGCCAAAGATAACTTAGGGAAAGTAAGAGTTCAAGAAGCAAAGAAGCCCATACTTGCGGATAGCCAAGTAAACCACCACGAGTCTAGCCTCCATTCCACGGAACTACTTCTACCCAACATTCCTACTCTAGCTAGTTCTTCTAGTAGGCATCTTGTATTGGATGAGGGCATAAAATCCCTCACCCCACTTACTTTACTAGATTTCTACCATGTACCTCCTTTAAATCTAAATAAGGAAGAAAGCTAGTTTGAATTACATCGCCACTTTGATGGGTTATCTGATTCTACTCTTTAGAAAACTCTTCAAGTCTTAATAATTATAACAACTCGATCATCCTCTTCTCGATTCAGATGGACTTTCCTTCCTCCTCTTGATAGACTTGGAATCATATGATTTTGAGGGTCCTATAGGAGAAATAGGTATGCCTAACAGTGAATCTTCCACTAACCCGCCTCACTGTTAACCTTAGTGGCACCCCTACCTCCCAGGAAGCACCTCAAGATAAGGGAAAGTCAAGTCATCAAGCAAGAAGCCCCTCCATAGGACACACCACTCATGGATATGCTTATGGAGGACCAACCCAGAGTTGACTATAATGTCCTCTCTCACTTGAGAAAGTTGTTAGCTAAACTAAGCATATATGATTCCCTTATCTTATATAAAGAGATGAGGGAATTATTAATCAAGGCCCTTCTTGATCTAGAAATATATGCTTAGCTTGACCGCTAATTGGAGAGAGGCACATTATTCAAGAGAAGTCAGTCACACCGATGAAGACCTTCTTCTGGGGATATGGAGCACAACCATCCCCTACACATTAAAGGATATGGGTTTAGACTTTCTGGGGTGATTGTGTGCATAGTGAATATTATGAGCCAAAACCCTTGCCTATTTGAGGATTGACATCTCTAACCCGAGGAGATCAGATGATGTTGAGAGGATTCAATGAACATGATGAGAGGGCTTTAGGCTCCATAGTGTTACCTTTAGAAATAGGCAAAAGGAAGATTGAAGTCAAGTTCTATATAATTGATTTGAATAAATCATTCATTGCTTTGTTCTAGGGAGGTTCCATAAGATGGTTCCATCCTCTTCATGCATCAAGTTTTGAAGATATAAATGGAATCACTATGTTAAAGGAGATGAAAAGCTATTTTCAGTTAGAGAGGTTGAGATATATGAGAACGCAACCTACTATCTTTCTCAAAATCAAAATGTCTATTTCATAAACTTGGCCAAAATTTGAATACAAAAGAAAAAGAAACAAAAAAAGAAGAAAAAGAAAAAGAAAAAGAAAAAGGAAAGTAAGTGAGAGAAGGGACACAGAGGGAAGAGGTAGAGTCGTGATGTTACATCTCCTTGTTCCACCATATGAACATGGGTGATGACGACCTCCAGGGTAAGAGCAGAGTGGTTCTAGGTGGAAGAAGTTGGCGCCAAAACATGTTGTTCACAGAGTACTCTGTATTCACAAAGACTTAGAATCTAGCTCGGAGGATGAGTCTCATGTGATTAGTACACCTAACCCTAGTCATTGGAGGTGACATTGAGCAGGATAGCGATGAAGGCCTCAAGCAAGCAAATAATATTCAAATCAATTATGTAAAACCATTAGGTAGGTTGAACCTTAGCTCTAACCCACTTTCTTCTCAAAAGTTGAGGGTTTGGTAGTTAAGAAACCCAAGATCTTCCATGGATGTCAAGCAAAGAGATTCCTATTAGGATCATCATCCTCAAGTTTAGAGTAAACATAAAGAGGATAATTCATAAAGATTTAAGAATTACCTTTTTTGATTGGTACTTTGTTTCATAATCTTGTAAAGAAATGTTTGATTCCCTCATGGTCATAGGGAGTATTTCAGAAGGTGGGACAATAAAACTCTTCAAGGGTGACTTATTGCAAATTGGTTTAGTGGATGATGATGATTATTGTTTATTTGTCATGTTGACCTCATTTTAAAGATGATCTCTCAACCTCTCCATCTTAGACATAGGACTTCTCTTAGAATTTAAGAGTTCCTTAGTCTTAAGGCACATAGTGATTAGGTGGACACTCATCTTGTTGACCTCATTTTAGATGAGCTCTCAACCCTCCATCTTCATGGTCTTCTCTTAGACTTTAAGAGTTCCTTAGTCTTAAGACACATCTAGTGATTAGGTGGATCACCTAGCCACAAGACTTAGAAGAGTTAGCCATAGGAATAGGTCATGCCTTAGGGGTGTTAGGAAAACTTCCTACTTGCTTAAACCATTCTCACTTTCTTCTTTCAAGTCAAACTCCAAATCAATTCTATTTAATTTTCTCTCAAATCAAATCCATGATTGAAATCCATGATTGAAATCTATGATTGAAACCCATGATCAAAATCCATCAAAATTTTCCAAATTTTTAAGTCCTTAATCTTCTTAAGGACTTAGCAAAATATGATCAAAATTATTCAAATCTTTGAGATTTTCTCATAATTAATTTATATTTTCATTTATATTCACATATATAAATGAAATATAAATTCAAAATTAATTAAACTAAACTCAAAATTCAAAATTCATGAAATTTTCTTAAGTCTTTAATTTTCCATTAATGGACTTTAAAAACAATCAAATCATTTCAAACTCATGGGATTTTCTCAAAATCATTTATATTCTCATTTATATTCACATATATAAATGAAATATAAATATAAATCAATCAAATCAAACCAAAAAATTAAATTCCAATTTAAAATCTCCTTAAGTCATTAATTTTCCATTAATGGACTTAGCCTAAACCATCATTAAATCAATTCAAATCATGGGTTCTCAAAATTTATTTATATTCTCATTTATATTCACATATATAAATGAAATATAAATATAAATCAATCAAATCAAATTCAAAAATTAAATTCCAAACTCCAAAATTTTTAAGTCCTTTAAATCCTTAATGAACTTAACCAATCATGATTAAACCACAAATCATTGAAATTTTCTCATGATCCATTTATATTCTCATTTATATTCACATATATAAATGAAATATAAATTAAAACAATCAAAACCAATTCAAAATCAAACTCTACTCAAAATCAATCTAAGTCTTTAAGTCAAAATCTTGAACTTAGCCAAATCAACTTCAAATAAATCCAAACTCTTGATTTTTTTCTCATGATTCAATCAACCCACAATCATGAGCTCATATATAAATCAAACTTCAATCACAATCAAAACCCAAGTCAAAAATCAAAGCCAAAACCCTTTCATATTCTTCCTTGAATATGAAATTGTCAAATGGATCAAAAACCCATTTGACTTCAAATCACTTGTAAATGGATTTATATTTCAATCATAAGTCCATACAAGATCAATCAACTTCAAATCAAGCTGAAACCATTTGACCCACTTAGGCTCACTTGACCCAAAGTGACCTAAAGTACCCTTATGAGCCAAATTTTAATCCTAACCAAATTGGATTGAACCAAACTCATATTTGCCTCTCATCATGATCAACAATCATCATGGGATGATCAATCAATCAAATTGGGTCAAACCAAGTCAAACCTAAGGGTTGACCAAGTCAACACTTAAAATGAAACCCAACATAGCCAAATTCCACCATAGGCCAAATTGATTGAAACCATTGATCTAAGTTCTCATGACCTATGTTTGAACTTGACCAAAACATTTGAGCCTAACCTAGCCAATTGGCCACTTGACCCAAGTTGACCCATTTTGACCTAAAGGGTCAAAATGTGTCAAAACTTGATCTAAGCCAAATTGATTGAAACCAATGGGTCAAGTCCATTCCAAATCACTTGTGGAACTTGACCAAAGCCTCAATTGGCCAACTAGACCTAACTAGCCCAATTGACCTAGACCAACATGACCTAAAGGGGTCATGTTGAGCCAAATTGAACTTAACCAAAATTGATTGGAAAATAAAGATCCAATCCACTCCATATGACCAACCAAACCTACTACCTATCAAATAGGTCAAATGGGTCAAATAGGTCAACTTGACCCATTTGACCTAAATGAAGTCATATGAGCCAAATCAAAACTATACCAAATTGAATCAAACCAAAGGCCACCAAAACATTTCAAATGGTCATATGAACTTGACCCAACCCTTGGTTTGACCTAATTTGACCAATTGGTCAACTTGAGCCCAGTTGACCCATTTTGACCTAAATGGGTCAACATGAGCCAAACCCTATCAAATGAATTCCAAATCTCATAAAACTTGGCCAAACCTAGTTTCTCCACATACCCAACATACCCAAAGTGAAAAAATTAGCAAATTGATAATTCTACCCATAGGCCATAGAACAAATTTTGGCCTAATCCATGGGTAATTTGGTTATACCCTCTTCATATCCACTTGAGGCTTTCCAAAGCTCAAGGGACCTAGTGAAGAGTGGTGCACCCAACCCAATGGGTTTGGGTTCAGGTCCCTAGACCAAAGCACCATGGTCAAAATGCCAATTCAAACTCCCTCTCCCATCAATTGCACATGGGAGGTTGGCAATCCACTCTTTGGCTCAAACCGACCATGTGCACACTCAAAATAGCCAAAACAAACTCCCCGATATGATCAATTGGATCAAAATGGCATGTGCATGGATGACCGTCCGATCCTTCAAGTGGGAGATATACTCCCCCTAATTCATTTCAATTAACTTCCCTCATCGATTGAAGCTAAGATAGCAAATTAGAGAGTATTCAAGCTTCTTAGAGAGGATTTGAAAACTTCCATTTCTCGGTTGCATTTGAAAATAGGGAGGTGTCATTCTTCTTCCTCTTCACTCAATTTCCATCCAATTCTCTTGCATACTTCATCTAAAATTGAGTGCACCCAAGCTTCCTTTGGAGTTCCCACAATAAGGAAGTGTTGAATTGGATCAAGGCGCAGCTAGGAGGAGTTGGTCCATATACCAATCAATCCTCAAGTGCTCAAACTTTGAGGCTTGTCTCCACTAGAAGCTTATCCAGATCAAGGTGATCACCTCAGATGAGGTATTTTTTCAACCATTAAACTCAATGTGGTGTGGATTTGTGAAAGAAATTTCAATCATGGATTTTTTACTATTGGATTTCTTTGCTCTTTAGCTTTAGATGGTGTGGGTTGAGTTTGTTTGAATCATGCTCATCGAGCTCGGATCTTCCCTTGATCATGGGCGGTCTCATTGATCAGGGAAGAACTTGGAGATCTCGATCCATCCATCGCATTTTGGATGGACAACTAGATAATTCCCCGTTTATTATCCATTATCCATTTTAAAAGCGGGGATATCTTTACGTCGATCTTTGATTGGACGGTATCAAACATCGCGTGCCTTTGGGATTTGACATTTAAGTAAATCCTCTGGCATGCATGTAAAGTGCGCTGACCCGCACATACCGTGTGGGATTAGAGGATTAGTTAAAATGAATTAATGCTAATTAATTTAGGAATCTTCCAAAATTCATAACTCCCTCTAAAAAATTCAAAAAATTATGAAATAAATTTCTATGGAAAGATAATTCAACCTAAAATATTTTAAAATTAATTTTAATGGGTTTTGAGTTATATTTTTCTCTGATTTTGGGTTTTATTGGAAACTTTATTTTGCTAATTACTTGTTAATTAAGCCTTTGATTAATCCCAAACTTCTTGGGTATGATTTAGGGGATGATTTCTACCTTATCTAATTTTCTTGGGATTTATTGGAGGCTTGATTAGAAGAATTGCATATGGATTTCTTAATTACCCTCCTTATGTAATTAAGCATAATTTAGATGTAATTAGTGATTTTAATCCATGATTAGGGTTGATTAAGGTAGATCTAGTGAAGAAGGTTTATGGAATATTTTTGGGGCATTTCCCTAAGCTATTCCCTAAACCCCTCTTTTCTCTCCTTAATCTCTTAATTAAGGTTAATTCATTTATCCCTTAATTTTCTAAAAATTCTAAAAGTTTCAAAACTTAATTAATCTACTTTGGGTAGATGCTTAGGTGTTTAATAGCCTAAGTTCAATTAAGAAATCAAAACCCAATCATGTATGAAAGGGTGTTTTGAAATTACTTAAGCTAAACCCTTAGCTTAATTAACTTTTAATATGAGCCAAATTGCATTAGGCCTTTTATTAGGTGCATTGCAAATTTAAATTTCTTGTGAGTCTTTATGTCATCTCATTGGCTCATAATTATTTGGTTAATTCTTCTAAGGTGGTGTAGGTAAGGGTTAATTAAATTACTTAATTCATACCTTAACCTAATAAATGCATAAAATGGATCTAATTATCTAAAAAATTAAACAAAATATCAAACACATGTGGGAATGGGTTAGAAACAACAAACTCATCATCACCTTTTTTAAAATTAAATCAAACTTCAAACTAAACAAAATCACTTTGAAATTCACTTTGATTTATTTTAAACTTTCTTATTCTAAGAATGTCTTTAGGATTTAAGTGAAGTGAACTTGTTTACATGCTTTCATTACTTTGAATCTTTCCCAACATGTTAAATTTATGTCATGTGGTTTCATGCATTCATATTTTTCAAATTCAAATTTAAAATGAAATTGTTTACTTTATGTCAAATTTCATGTGTTGGCTAAAGTAGAAATATGAATATTATTATCACTACTAAATCCAAATTATTTTTTAAAACATATAAATCAAATACCAAATATAAAAATGTGCTACTTATCTAATTATAAGCTTGCATGTGAAAGAATATAAAGGTATGCTTAGCATTGGTTTCCTTTCTTTCTTATGTTGGTATAGTTTTGAATTGGAATTTAGTGAGGTGTATAGTTCATTTAAAAAGAACCTAACACTCACCTAATTCCATATCCTATTCATCTCTATGCTACCACTTAAGAAGGGTTACCTATACTTGCATACATAAATTGCATAAATAAAATGAATCCATTAATACAACTTTTGCATTCTTCTTTTCCATTTCATTTCTTTTATACATGTTTGTATTTAAGGAAAGTGGTATATTAGTCAACGAGGTTGTGAGGCTTTAAGTAGCCTAAGTAGGTCTTGTACCTTACACCTCAGTTACAATGGCATTGTACTCACTTATGCCTTTCTTACTTTCATGTGTGTATGTGAAAATTTGGATAAAACCTTTCTACTTAAGAAAAATCATGCATAACTTCTAAATTTCTTAAATGGATTACTTAGCATGCATCATAAAGTATGTTAAATATTCTCATTTATGTATAGATATGCTTAGGGTCCATCCATATGCATGTTATATATGTTGGGAAAGAAATGAAGTAATGTGTGTTATGTGAATTTTGATTCATTTTATTTAATCTTAAAATGCCTTTCTTTTGAATAGGTTTTAGAGTTTATCTAAACTTAGGATTAATTAAAATATTTAATCAAAACATTCACCTAAACAAAACTAAAATGTGAACCTACTTTAGAAATTACTTAGGTTAGGGAAGGAAAGAAGTTCTCTTCTCTTTCCTCTCTTCATAACTTAGTAATTAATTGTAGGATCCACAAATCAAAACATGAAATAAAATCAACCCAAAATAATTAAACAACTTAAATGAAACCCTCCTCTAAGTTGAACATGTCTTCACACTTAGAAAATTTGAACTAAAGCCATAGCTAAGCATACCACACAAACCTTCAAAGCACACACATTAGCCTAAGTCACCACTTCTAGCCTTTTGGGTTAGGTGTGCATGGTTTGATGTTTATTTTATTTTGTGATATATGTTTTAGGGGATGTTAGGGTATATCATAGAATGAATGGTAGGATGCTCTTAGTCTAACTATTCTTTTATGTGGGAGTGCTTAAGAGCTATCATAAATAAAATATAAATGCTTTTGCTTGTAGGTGCTTTATACCCCTAAGCATAATCCAATAGGCCAGGTGGACTTAGTCACCCATGTGTGGGGTGATAAGTCCAATATACATGCTTGGGATTTGTGTGGTTTGTTTAACTAACCTTTATTTTGCAAGTGTTAGTTAGATTTCCACTTTTTTTTTTTCATCTAAATTTGTGTAATTAGGATTTTGGAATGATTATTATGGGGATTAGGATGAGCATTGGTCATAAGATCCTATCTTATGTACCATGTGAAGCCTTGGAGCATCTACCGTCCAACCATCCAAAGGAAGGAACCAAAGAAGAAAAGAAGAAAGAAGAAAAGAGGAAAGAAGAAAAGAAGAAATAAAGCTCGAAGACCCCCATAATAATGAATTCCTTGCTTAATTGTAATTTAATTCATTTGTAATCAGGGTTGTATAAGGGTAGAGCTCGTACCACATTTGATATTTTGGGTTTGTCGGTGGTGCCCATGGACCTTTTATTCTTTTTGCGTTTAGCTTTATAAATTGGTTGATGATTTGTTTAGCTTTTGCATTAAGTGGCATGCTTTTCCTAGTTTCTTCCTTGCTTTATGTATGGCCTGGATGTGGATTAGGCTCTTTAGGGAAAATAAATCTTTTACCCAACTTAACAACTCAAAATAAAATTAAACAACTCATAACCTCACCTAAAGCTTAGGTTTAAAATCAAGATAAAAGAATTAGCAACCCTTAGTTGGATGAGCATTTCTTTTGTAATATCATGCAATGCATCTTATTTATTTCACTCTTGATTGGAGGGCTTCCACCTTTGAGAGAAACTTGGCTTGACCTTTGAGAGCCATGGTGGAAACTCACCTCCTCCCTTCTGATTTTGGCCAATAACTCTCATGCATTAGTCATATGAATCCTATTAGCGAGTCAAAATAATTGTCCAAAATGAAAATAAAATGAAATTTGAATTGCATTAGATAGGTCATTTGAAGCATGTCCCTTTACATGATCTAGTCTCTTTAGGGAGTGAGTTTAAGGACTTAGTCTCTTTCTAAATAAATAATAACCTAGCTATCTTGCATAAGCATAAGACTTGCCTGTATTTAAAATCATAGGGAGTTAGTTGGCACCCCAGTGATTGTAAGTCCAAGTTGTGGTGGTTTGTCCTCTCTTGTGGAGGCAAACCAAATTACCCATTTTCCTTAGATTTAGGTTGTGCTTTTCCTCAAAGCTCCCTAGATTTAGGTTCGAGGTTGCTTCTCCCCTTGTGGGCCATAAGCATAATTCCTCACCTCTTAGGCATTTCCTTAATCTTGTGTTAAGGAATCTTAAGTCTAAATTTCTAATGAAAATGCAACTCAAACAAACTAAATCAATTTCAAAATATAAAGCCCATATAGGATAGTTTGAGATGCTTTAGGTTTCTAGCATGGTGGGCATCTCCTACTTATCTTTTTCATTTTGGCTTAATAACTCCCTCTCTTTGATCAATCCCATTTGATCTTCAAAATAAAAATCGATTGATAGTCCTTCCTATTGAAATCTTCAAGATGATCATTTACCTTAATCGAGTTTTCTAAGGGAATCCCATTCCTTGGATGTAATTAACTATGGGGCTTGCCTGTAGAACTTAATGAACCCAATTTAAAATAAACCTGCTTTACTTTTCCATGTAAAGTAGGGAAGAATCTTTGTACATATGCAATATCATCCTTAGAGTCCTTATTGAGGTGATTAGTCCATTAAAGGGTAGTGACTTCTCGAGATAGTACACTATTTCCTTGATACTTTATCACCTGAATAAGTCAGATTTGTGTGGTGTCTTAAAAGATGAATTTATATCTTGTTCTCTTTCATTTCTCCATAGATTTTTAAAGGTGACTCTATAGAATTTATTAAACAAACACTAACCCTGAGACTTAGAAGAGTTACAATCATAGGTTGCCTTGGGGAGTTAGGAAAACTTGCCTACCCTTAAGAACCATTCTCACTTTCCTTCCTTCAATTCAAGCAAATCAATTCTAATTGATTTTCTCCTAACTAAAATCAATTCCTTGTGATTGAAATCCATGATCAAAATCCATAAATGAAATTCCTGTGTATAAAATTTTCCTTAGTCCATAATCTTCTCTTAAGGGCTTAGCCAAAATCATGATCTAAACGAAATCAAATCCTTGAGATTTTGTCATTTATATTCACATATATAAATGAAATGTAAATACAAATCAATCAAATTAAAACCTCAAATTCAAATTCCTAAGTCCTTAATCTCTCTTTAAGGACTTAGCCAAAAATCATGATCTAAAAAATGAAATATTTGAGATTTTCTCATAATTATTTATATTTTCTTATATTCACATAATATAAATTCAAACCAATCAAACTAAACTCAAAATTCAAAATCAATTGATGAAATTTTCTAAGTCCTTTGAATTTTCCTTAAGAACTTAGCTTTAAATCATGTGTTCCAATCAATTCCAACTCATGGGATTTTCTTAAAACTCATTTATATTCTCATTTATGCTCATATATAAATGAAATATAAATGCAAATCAATCAAATCAAATCCAAAAATTAAATTCCAAATTTAAAATCCTTCTTAAATCCTTAATTTCCTTCTTATGGACTTAGCCAAAATCAACTCTAAATCATTTCAAATTCATGGGATTTTCTCATATCTAATTTATATCCTCATTCATATTCACATATTTAAATGAGTATAAATATAAATCAATCAAACCAAATTCAAAAATTCAAGCTTCAAACTCTAAAAAATTTCCTAAGTCCTTTAAATTCCCCCTTGATGGACTTAGCCAAAATCATGATCAAATCACTTCAAATCCTTAAAATTTTCTCATGATCAACTTACATTCTCATTTATATTCACATATATAAATGAAATATAAATTCAAACAATCAAAATCAATTCCAAAATCAAACTCAAATCCTCAAAATCTAACCTAAGCCTTTTCAAGTCAAAATCTTGAACTTAGCCAAATGAACTTCAAATCAAACAAACTCTTGATTTTCCTTCATGATTCAATCAACCTTATAATCATGAATCTAAATAGGAACATAAACTTAAATTACCAAATCAAAATCCAATTCAAAAATCAAAGCCAAAATCCATTATATTCTTTCTTTGAATATAAAATTATCAAATGAATTAAAACCTGTTTGACTTTAAACCACTTGAAAATGGATTTATATTTCAATCATAAGTCCATAAATCTCAATCAAATCAATCTTTAACCAAGCATTTGACCCACTTAGGCTCACTTGACCCAAAGTGACCTAAAGTACCCTTATGAGCCAAATTCTAATCCTAACTAAATTGGATTGAATCAAACTCACCTATGCCTCTCATCATGATTAACAATCATCATGGGATGATCAATCAACCAAATTGGGTCAAACCAAGTGAAACCTAAGGATTGACCAAGTCAACACTTAGCCCAAAATGAACATAACATAGCCAAAATCCTCCATCGACCAAATTAATTGAAACCATTGATCTAAGTTCATTCATGACCTATGTTTGAACTTGACCAAGTCAACATTTGAGCCAATAGCAATTGGCCACTTGACCCAAGTTGACCCAACTTGACCTAAAATTTAAAATGTGTCAAAACTTGATCTAAGCCAAATTGATTGAAACCAATGGGCCAAATTCATCAAATCACTTGTGGAACTTGACCAAAGCCTCAATTTGGACCTAACTAGAATTCTTGACAACTTAACTAAAGGTCATGAAAATTCAAACTTAACCAAAATGATTGGAAACAAAGATACCAATCCACTCCATATATGACTTACCAAACCTAAACCTACCCATGACTAACAAATAGGTCAAATGGGTCAAATAGGTCAACTTGATTTGACCTAAATGAAGTCATATGAGCCTCAAAACTAATCCAAATTGAATCAAACCAAAACCAAAACATTTCAAATGGTCATATGAACTTATTGACCTTGGTTTGACCAATTTGACCAATTATCAACTTGACCCATTTTGACCTAAATGGGTCAACATGAGCAAATCTCATCAAATGAACTCCAAATCTCATGAAACTTGCTAGTTTCTCCACATACATATCCAAATTAAAAATCACCAAATAACCATTCTTTGACCATAGAATTGATCTAATCCATGGGTAATTTTTGCCCTCTTCATATCAACTTGATGCCCTCCCAATAGCTCAAGTGGACCAATGGAGAGTGGTGCACCAACTAATGGGTTTTGGGTCAAATGGACCCAAGGCCAAACTGACTTTTCTTATATCAAAATCTCCTTCCACTCAATTTGATGCATATGGAGGTTTGCAATCCACTCAAGACCTCAAATTGACCATGTGCTAACTCAAAATAGATCAAAAAACCCCTCACATATGATCAATTGGATCAAAATGACAAGCTATGTGTTTTTGTGAATAGGGATTCTTAATTGAAATCATCATTACATTGATTAAAGGTGAGTGTTAAAAACATCGAGAGCCATCCTAAGCTTTAAGATGGATTTGAATCTTGCTTTCTCAATTCTTCAGAAAATAAGCTCATCTCATTAGTTCTTCTCTAAAATCCACTTCAATTCTTGCACACTTATGGGATCAAATCAGTACCCAAGCTCTCATTCAAGTTCCCAAAGCAAAGATGAATTGGATCAAAGTAAGCAAGGTGAAGTGGTGTTGGTCCATAGGAGATCTACTCAACCCCAAGGCTTAAAACTTTCATGAGCTTTCCACTCAGAAGCTACCTCAGCTGAGCAATCCTCGGGAGGTATGATTCACTTAGCTTAGGGGGGTGTTGGTCTTTTGTGAAAGAAATTTTCATGTCATGTAAAATCCACCATTGGATAGACTTCTCATTAGTTTTAGATGGTGTGGGTACAATCTCATTCCAATCCGGGCTCAATTGAGCTTGGATCTTCCCTAATATAATGGATGGTTTTTGTTGAGCCTAATGAAACTTGATCCACGGCCATCCATCATGCTTTAAATGACCATAATTATTCCCACATTTTAGAAATAATTTATAGAAGCTGGGATGATCATCCTTCGATCCTCGAGAATTAACCCATAGCTCCCCATGGCTTTAAGTAATTAGCTCACGGTTGATGCATGTAAAGTCTCCGATTGTTATATTAGTGGTGATGATTAATTAGGGATTTAATTAATTTTAGTTAATCTCTAACCTTCAAAATTCATCTCCTTGAAAATTCATAAAAATATGAGGTTGAATTCTATGGAAAGATAATTCAACCTAGAATATTTTAAAAATGATTTCAATGGATTTTAAATTATGCTTTTCTCTGATTTTGGGTTTTAAGGGAAATCTCATTTTTTAATTACTTCTTAATTAATCCTCTGATTAATCCTCAACTTCTTGGGTATGTTTTAGGGGATGACCTCTACCTCCACTAATTTTCTTGAAATTTATTTAAGGCCTAATTGGGGGAATTACAACTATGTTTCCTAATTACTCCTTAATCATGAAGAAATTAAGGTTGGATGTGTTTTAATCCATTATTAAGGTTGATTAGGTAGATTAGTGAATAGGAGGCTTAGAATAATTTTGGGATATTTCCCTGCTATTCCCTAAACCCCTTTCTTTCCTTAATCTTCTCTAATTAAGAGTTAATTCATTAATTATCCCTAATTAATTTTAAAATTCTAAAACTTCAACTTAATTAATCTACCTTGGGTAGTGCTTGATGTTAAGAGCTAAGTTCAATTAAAATCAAAACCCAATTCATATGTGTGAAGGGTGTTTTGAAATTACTTAAGTTAAACCCCTTAGCATTAACCATTAATTATGAGCCAAATTGTATTAGGCCCTTTTCTTACTAGGTGCATTGCAAGTTTAAATTTCTTATGAGATTTTTATATGTCATTGGCTCATAATTATTTGGTTAACTATGCTAAGATGTGTAAGGGTTAATTAACTTGCTTAATTCATACCTTAACCTAATTAATATATGAAAAAATGAATCTAATCATCTAAAAATTAATCAAAATATCAAACACATGAGAATGGATTAGGAACCAAACTCCTTTCAAAATTAAATCAAATAAAAATCACATTGAATTAACTTTGATTTATTTTTAAGCCTTCTTATTCCATAAGAATGTTTTGGATTTAATTAAAGTGAATGTGTTTACATGTTTTCATTGCTTTGATTCTTTCCCAACATGTTAAATGTGTGTCATATGGTTTCATGCATCCATATTTTTTTAAAATCAAAATCGAAATTGTTTACTTTATATCAAAATTGTATGTGTTGGCTAAAGAAATAATATGGTATTATCACTATTAAATTCAAATTATTTTAAAAAAATATATGAATCAAATGCCTAAAATTGAAAGTGTGTTACTTATATTTTAATTATAAGCTTGGATGTGAGAGAATATAAGGATGTGCTTAGGATAGGTTTCCCATTCTCTCTTATGTTAGTATAATTTTGAATAGGAGTTGGTAAGATGTATGGTTCATTTGAAAAGAACCTAACACTTGCCTAATTCCACATCCTATTCATTCTTATGCTATCACTTGAGAAGGTTACCTATGCTTACACACATAAATTACATAAACAAAATGAATCAACTAATACAACTTTTGCATTCTTTCTTTCCAATTTATTTCTTTTGTTCACATGTTTGTATTTAAGGAAAGTGGTATATTATGACAACCCAGATTGTGAGGCTTTAAGTAGTAAAATAGTACCTTACACCTCTGGTTAACAATGGCTTTGTAATCACTTATGCCTTTCTTACTTTCATGTGTGCATGTGAAAATTGGATAAGAAACCCTTTTCTACTTAATAAAAATCATGCATATTAAACTTCCAAATTTCCTTAAATGAATTACTTAGCATGCATAATAAAGTGTGATAAATATTCTCATTTGTATCTATAGATATGCTTAGGACTTATTCATATGCGTGTTATACATGTTGGGAAAGAAATGAAATGATGTGTGTTTGAGTATCGATATGGTTTACTTTGGTATATAAATCGAGACTATCTTTCTTTATTGGCATAGCTTATTTCATTATTAAGTTGAGTTAGCAACATCTAGGTTTTAGGACCTCACTCATGTTTAAAACCCCGTTGTTAATGGGTAAAATAAAAGATCTAAATAAAAAATAGCATTTAAAGATTTCCTCCTTATCATTTTTTATGATAAGGAAAGGTTCATTCTAAAATAATAAAGATAAAATAAAATTTCCATAAGAACTTTGCTTTTCAAAAAATCACTCTTTCAAAAATGCACTTAATAAAATATTTTCCACAAAAATTTTCTCACCTTCATTTAACAATTCCCATAATTGTTACATGTAGGAATTTTCAAAAATAAAACTAACAAAATTTTCCAAAAGCACAAATGAACATCTTCTTTCAATTCACTTGGTGAAGATTTCATTTTCAAAATAATTACCAATCATCTTTCCAAAAATCACAATCATAAAGTTTTCAAAAAGCACACATGAACCTTTCCATTCATACACTCACACACATTGAATGGAAGTTTCATTTTCAATTAAAATAAAATTTTCCAAAAGCACAAATGAACATCTTCTTTCAATTCACTTTGATGAAGATTTAATTTTCAAAATAAAATGAACAATCATGTTCCCAAAAATCACAATCATAAAGTTTTGTGACATGAACCTTTCTATTCAATACACTCACACCTATTGAATGGAAATTTCATTTTCAAATAAAATTACTTTTTTTAAAAGCACATATAAACATCTTCATTTAATATACTCAAATTTATTAAATGAAGATTTCATTCCCGGCTAAAAATAATATTATTTTGGAAATCTCACTTAAACATATCTCACATATGATTAAAGTCATAATTCCTCTCTTTCAAAAAGGAATAATCTCACACAAAATAAAAATCTTCACATTTGCAAAAATAAGATTGACCTCCATTCATACATACCCAAATTTGTTGAATGGAAGTCCTCTTTTAAAAAAATTAAAATTTAACCATCATGTTTTCAAAATTCAAACACATTTTGTAACTTCATTTAGTCAAATTTGCTAAGTGAAGTCTCCAAATCAAAATCAAACATTTTCAAACTTATATTTTGGAACTCCATTTAGCATACTCAAATTTGCTAAGTGAAGTTTCCAAATCAAAATCAAAATCAATAATCATATTTTAAAATTTTCAACACATTTGGAACCTCATTTAGCATACTCAAAGTTTCCAAATCTAAAATCAAAATTTTTTCAAATAATATTGGAATTTCATTTAGCATACTCAAATTTGCTATGTGAAGTCTCCAAATCCAAATTCCAAAATTTTCAAACAATTTTGGAACTTCATTTAGCATAATCAAATTTGCTAAGTCTCCAAAGTCAAAACCAAAAATCTTCAAGCACCTTTGGAACTTCATTCCTTAGCATACCAAATTTGCTAAGGAAAAGTTTCCATTTTCAAAACCAAAACACAACAAAATTTTGAATACATCTTTTGAAATTTTATTTAGCATACTCAAATTTGCTAAGTGAAATTTCCATTTCTCAAAACTAAGTGGGACTTCAAGCTTAGCATACCATATTTGCTAAAGTAAAGTTTACACTTTCAATCAAATCAAAACACAAATGAAACACTTAGGATTTCATTAGTATACCTAAATTTTCTAAGGATCCTACTCTTCCAAAAATCAAAACATCCAACACAAAATGAAACACTTAGAATTTTCTTAGCATACTTAAATTTGCTAAGAATCCTATTTTCAAAAATCAAATAAAACACACTCAGGTTCTTCACTTAGCATACCAAATTTGCTAAGTAGAAATTCTAATTTTCCAAAATCAAAATAATAATTGAACAAAAAGAAACAATCATTTTCAAAAATATTTTACTTAGCATACCCAAATTTGCTAAGTAAAATTCCAAAATCATCAAACAAAAATAAAGTCAATTGATCCTTACTTTAACATACCCAAATTTGTTAAAGGAAAGGGTCGTCAAATCAAAAGAAAATATAAATTCAAACAAACGTGAACCTATGGAAGCATCCTTCTCAAAATATTTGAATCCATCTTTCAACATACCCAAATTTCTTGAAATTGGATTCATATTCAAAATTCCTCTTTAAATCAACCTTCTCAAATCTATTTGAACACCACTAAACACTTCCAAGTTATTGGATGTGGGTTCAAATTTTCAATTCAAATTCAAAAATTTATAAAGACAAAAAGCTGATACAAACTCATTCCCATTCGATTGTTAAAGGTTGCGCTGATGGATTCAATTTTAGTCTTTGATTATTCAAATGGTTCACGAAGTTCATTTTCACCTTCCCCATGGTATGGATTTGGCTTTGGACCAACTTTCCTCAACCGACCATACACATCGGATCCACTTTGGTAAGGGATTTGAGGGAGCGAGGATTATGTGTGAGGGCACTCCCCTCACTATATGGAACCACGGTGATGGCGGCATCATGATTGATCTACCATCGACTCGACATCTCCTTTTGAAGGGGAAGGCATCCACTTGCCTGCTTGTAGTACCAATAGTGGTACCACAATTTATGAGTTTCATGCTCTAGTGAGGGCTAGGACCTTCTCATCTGTACCCTCTAAGGGTAAGACTCACCTGGTCTTTGGGCTTGCCTCCCCTACTTTTGAGTATGGGTCTAACTCTCACTCCTCTCACCCTACAGGGACACAATGTAGGAATAAGAATCATATGATCAAGCGGTACCACACCAGGATTGCTAGGGAGATAGAGACAACAACCCATTTAGCTGTTGAGGAGTTTCCTGTTATTACTTTACTACTGGTTACAGCAAACCAATTCCATCCTCTCTTTAGGTGCAGAGAGGATGTTAGGAGAACCTCATCACCTCCATGGAACATCGGTGAGTGATTCTTGAGTAGGAGGTCATCTGGCCTGAGCCTATGCTAGGTGAGGAGTTTATGGGCCTCAGTTGAGCTTAGTTTGATCTCAGATCCAGTATCCCCACAGTGTGGGGAAGCATATCAAACAAGAGAGGGCCTGAGAGGCCTATATAGCTTATATCACTAGTAGGGAGAGGTGGAGGTTCAGCCGCCAGTCAGCAGCTTCCACTCTTATTGATTTTTTAGCTCGGCGTGTTACCCACACAGACCATACTGACAATATCCTTCTTCTTTGGACTAGTCATCATAGGAGGATAGATCCTGTGCATAGAGAGTTAGTGGTGTCTCCACCCCACTCACCCTCATTGTCACCTTACAGGTCATCCCATTCAGCCAAGGCCATGGAGAAGTGCACCGTTGGTGATCGGCTACTGAGGATCCCACCCCATCTACACCACTTATTATGACAAGGCTGAGCTCTCCTGCTCAACTTTTTGCCCTAGTGGTTGTGTGAAAGGAGTCTGACACATGTCATCTTCCCAACTCCAAATCCGGCGGGATGTGGAGTGGTGATAGTCATTGAGATTATAGATGATAGTCTGCACCGGATAGTGGAACACCTGGATTGTTACCCTCACATAGTGGGTGAGTGTCACTCATAGTGCTGTCCACATAGGATTGACTCTCCAATGATGGCGAGGTTTGGTGACTGGATTATTTGTACACCTTTATGGATCATTCTTTAGATGAGATGACACATTATTTCATGAAGAAGGAGATCTTGGAATGGTGGCGATGAAGAGAAGCTTGATCCCAATGAAGATGACTTAAAGAGACTTCGGTTTGAGTGCATATGACACTAGGATCTCTTCTTCGAACAACAAGCCATGGAAGGTGATGAGGTTGATCAAGAGGACACCCGCATTAGCCCCACCTCGACATCAATTGAGGAAGAAGGATGAGCAGATAGATAGGATGGCATGACAGTTAGAGGACTTGTTAGCAACAGTTTTAGTGCTTCAGAAATAAGCCCCTTTAGTTCATCCTACTACAGTCGACATCAGTCAGCCTGAGTTAGTGCATGTCTTGGACTTAGTCAAGACTCTACCTCCCATTGAGCAAGGTAGCACTATCCTGTATAGAAAGGTAGTGAAAAGTAACTCCATACAAGAAAAAAGACATATAATCTATGGTTGAGTAGCAGGTAAAGGAAGCATTGGCTCAAGACCGGAGAGGATCATCGGTTCTAAAGAGTAGATCCTACCCAGAGAAATTTGATGCTATCCAATATCCCAAGGGTTTTATGCCTCCTTCCTTCAAAAGCTTTGATGGCAGTGGAAACCCTAGGCAGTACATAGCACATTTCAGGGCTAGTTGTTTCAACAGGTGGCAGCGATGCTTTGGTTTTTTGCCTTTTTGTTAGTAGCTTAGCGGGTATTGCTTTTGATTGGTATGTTAAACTACCCAACAATTTAGTAAAGATATTTGATGAGTTAGAGCAACTCTTCATCAAGAGGTTTGCTGGAGCTCAACAAAGAGTTCTAGGTGATCTCAGTAGAACACAGTGAGTCCCTTGTTGATTATATTTGATGGCATAACGGTATGAAGTGAACCACAACTATCGAACAACATGCCATCAAGATTCTCTTGAAGAATATCCATGGCTTGCCTTCATGTAAGGGCTTCACTATCAAGATATTTGAGAAGCTAATCAACAAGGTGGGTCTACATGGAGAGGCCAACAGTTGCCTTTTCAAGATCGGTTGCCTGCGAGAAGCCAAAGGTCTATGAGAAGAAACAGGGCGGTCATAATAGTTGATAAGGAAAGTAGCAGATAGAGATCGGTCGAGAGACCATGACCTCGGCCTCCACCTCCTTGCCATCAAAGGCCCTACCTCCACAAGCCTCCCCGGCATCCGCCTCAACCATACCACTAGTAGCAGTGGCATGCATACCCACCGCCAAGTAGCTATGGTCCACCTACTCTTTTAGATAAGTTAAACAAAGAGGGAGGTAATCAAGAAAATATTTATGAAAATCTTAAAAAAACGATTTTCAGCTACCTAAGCCTAGGAGATCGGAGGAAGTAGGCAAAAGTCATGATGCAAAATTTTGCCCTAACCACCGTATGCTAGGCCACATTTTGGAGGATTGCTTCACATTCAAGGACTAGCTTGAACACAGTTTCAAAACCAGTACTATAATTATCCCAAAGGAATACTTTATGGAATAACCTTCTAGTTCCATTAGAGTAATCCTTGGGGATACATGTGATCCTGCCAAAACTAAAGAAGGTTGGGATATCTTTTTATCCAAAACTTCTAAGAAAATCATCCAGGAAATCAAGAAGCTTTCCTTGCAGGTGCCTGAGTCAGCTCAAACCTCCAACACCAAGGAAGGTTTGCAAGTTGCCTATGCTAACTCTAGGAAAGGGGAGCGATGTAACAACATGTGTGTTGGCACGGATAGCCCTTTAGCATAATAGACCATGTCGACCTCCGGCCTCGACCTACTAGTAGAACTCTTGTATGGTGGATAAGGGCATTAAATCCCTTACCCCACTCACTTTACTTGATTTTTACTTTGTACCTCCAAATAATTAAAAGAAATTGAAGAATAAAGATAGTTTGACTTACATCTGTGTCACTTCTGAAGGGTTGTCTTCTTCTATTCCTAATGATAACTCTTCAAGTCAAAATAACTATAATAATTTTGATCTTCCTCTTTCTAATTTAGAGTTGGACTTTCCAACCCTGAGTAATATAAGATCAACTCTTGAGATCAACTAATTTAGGGCATATCCTAAGGATGAGTTTCCTGTTCCTATACCAAAATTAATGGTGGACATTGCCTCATGTCATGCAGTTTTCTCTTTCATGGATGGGTCATCTGGCTATAACCAAATCAAGATGTCTCCTGAAGATGAAAAAAATATTACTTTTTGAACCCCGATCGAAATCTTCTATTATAGGGTCATGCCTTTCATCCTTAAAATTCGTGCTACATATGGGCCATGACTCGGATCTTCAATGAACTCATCCATCATCGGGTTGAGTGCTATGTTGATGATCTAATAGTCAAGAGTTTAGAAAAGGAAGACCATCTCTTTAACTTGAGAGTAGTTTTCCAACGGTTAGAAAAATATAACCTCAAAATGAATCCCCCTAAAGTGTGCATTTGGAGTAGCTTTGGAAAAATTCCTTGGGTTTGTTGTTCGACATCGAGGAATAGAAATAGATCCTGAAAAGATTAAAGCTATCTTAGAAATGCCACCTCTTAAGAGTTTAACTCAACTCATATCATTTCAAGGACAGTTGGCGTATCTAAGATGATTTATCTCCAACCTATCGGGGAGATGCATGCCATTTTCAGCACTTATCAAAAAGGATGCCAAGTTCAAGTGAGATGATAAGTGCCATCATGCCTTTGAAGACATCAAGCAGTATTTGGTGAAGCCGACAGTTCTAGCGGCCCTTATCTCGAGTAGGCCACTCATTCTCTACACTACTGCATTGGATGACTCTCTTGGCACTTTGTTGGCCCAAGGCAATGATGAAGGGAAGGAAAATACTCTCTACTACCTCAGTCGTCTTCTGATTCCTGCTGAAGTGAACTATCCACCTATTGAGAAATATTGTCTATCTTTGATCTTTGCTTTCCAAAAGCTATGACACTATATGCTTTCTCATAAGGTGAACTTGATCTCCCGAACAAATCCACAGTAGTACCTCATGACATGAACAACGCTGTCCAAACATTTGGCATGTTGATCCATGATTCTTTCACAGTTTGATATCATAGTAGTACCCTACGTGCGATAAAGGACAGTGATTTCTTAGCACACACTTCCTGATTCTCTGCTTAGTGACGATCTCCCTGATGAACAAATCATAAACTTAGGGGAGGATGGAAACTGCGATGAGAGATGTATTTTGATGGTGCTGCTTCTTTTCTCAAAGGGGAAGCACCACGATCTATTCTTCTAGGAAAGGCAGAGGTAGGAATAGTTCTTCTAACTCCAACTTGCGATGTGATGAGATTCTCATACTATCTTTCCAAACCCTGCTCCAATAATGAAGTTGAGTATGAGGTTTTGATTATCGATCTAGAGTTAGCCATCATTATCTGTGTCAAGAGCATCAACATCTTTGGGGATTCTCAGTTGGTCATCAACTAGATTGCCGGGTCCTACCAGGTCTTCAAACCCAAGCTTCATAATTACTACGAATATACCATGAAGCTGTTGGCCCAAATTCCTGAAGTCACCATCTACAAGATTTCCCAAGTAGAGAATACAGTAGCAGATGCTTTGGCTAAACTTACCAAAGAAATGACATGTTCGAAAGATGAGTCCATTTCAATAAGGGTCCAAAATAGACAAGTCTTATCCCTTATTGATTCTGAATTCATTGAGAGACTTTCTCTTGAAGGGGAGGTTACCATTGCCAAAATGGATAAGAAATTAGATTGGAAGCAATAGTTCATAGATTATTTTAATACTGATAAACTACCTCAAGAAAAGTCACAATGCCCGTGAAATAGAGCTCTCTCCCTCTCTTTGATGGTACCTGCTTGATCCTTTGACCAACTATGGTTACATTGTTTTGGAAAACATGAAGCCCATGGCATTGTAACCGAGGTACACTTTCAGGGTCTATGAAGATGAAGATCACATCAATCCGGCGAAGATGGATGTTGAAGATGCCATGTAGGTGCTGGTACCCAATATTCTACACCCTATATTGGTCTCATGGCCATTCGAGTGTTGGGGTACCAACATTGTAGGTCTGATCGATCCCCTTCTTCCAAAGGGCACCGATTCATCTTAGCTGCCATTGACTATTTTTCCAAGTAGGCGGAAGCCATCCCACTTAGAGAGGTCACAACTCAGCATGTGCTTCAATTTTTTAAGAATGATATCGTATATAGGTTTGGGGTACCTTGACGAATTATATCCGATAATGGTACTACAATCAAAAGCGTGAAGATCAACTTCGAGCAGATATAAATTGGAGATACTCCACCATCTACTACCCTAGAACAAATGGCTTAGTAGAAGCATTCAACAAAACTCTCATCCAGATATTGAAGGAGACTCTTGATGATAATAAATGATGATAGTGGAGCGGCGGTTGGTTGAATCCTTGTGGGCCTACGCACCACCACTCCAACTCAAATCTACCCCATTTTCCTTAGTGTATGGGTCTGAAGTTGTTCTACCTTTAGAAGTTTAACTCCTATCACTAAGGATAACATTGGGTAGCAAGATCACTATAGAGTAGAATGCAAACTTGCGATTAGAAGAGCTCGAAGGTTTGGAGGAGAGTCGTATATGGGAGTGCCAGAACCTCAAGTTGTACAAAGCCAAAATGATTCAAGCTCACAACAAATTGGTCTGCCCTAGGTCTTTCCGAGTAGGAGAACTTGTGTTTGTCCTAAGGAGACCAATTGTTCCTTGTCGAAAGATAGGAGGCAAGTTTGAACCCACTTGGAAAGGCCCTTATGTCATAGAGAGGCCTACCGAGGAGGATCTTATTAGCTTATTGATTATAAAGGGGAACACCCGATGCTTCCAATTAATGGGCTCTATCTAAAGAAATATTACCCATGAAATAAATCATGTTTGAAAATAATCATTAATAAAAAGAACAAAAATATGATTCCATTCATCAAATCTTCTCTTCTTTTGAAGCGTTGTTTGCTTGTCTTGCGAATCTCCCGTGATGTGTCTTGGGTAGGTGTAAGAGTCCCCTAGTGGCAACCTATCCCCTTTTCACAACACAAACATAATCTCCTGACGCTATTATAATAGGTGTAAGAGAACCCGGGAGGTATCCTATTTCAATTTGCACAACTAAGATAGGTGTGAGAGAACCCAAGTGACATCCTTTCTTGGTGGGAATCTTGTTTGCCATCCGTGGCACCATTTCATCTCAAAACCCTAGTGTGTTTAAAGTAGGTGTAAGAGTCCCCCCAGAGATGTCCTATTCCTTTTGACACATGCACAAAAACACAAACACAAATCTTTTATCTCAAGCCATTTTGAGGTGGGAGCAAGCCCCCTGTGGTACTCACTCATTAGCTGCTCTAGCTTGGGTCTACATGCTACCTGTAGTATGTTACCCTAGTGGTCACTTGATATAGGATATGAGTCCCGTGCTTTCTTGCTAACTTGATCATTGCAAACTAATGAGCACCTTGTTAGTATGGTAGCCTTCACTTCCCAGCCAGTAAGCTACCACATGTTGACTTTGTTTAAGAAGATGTGAGTCCCCATACTTTCTTCTTGAACTATCCATCATGCTCTAACTAAGTTGAGTATATTTTTGAGGTTTAGGATAAATCCCCCAGAGGCTCCTATCCTCTTGACTACTTTTGAGCTGATATAAGACCCCAGTGACATTCACTTAGTAGTCTCCCTAGGTCAGATGACACCTGTCGAGCCGAAGACAGACTATCCTATCAATCAGTTCCTATAGGAGGATGTGAGTCCCCGAGCTTTCTTCCTAGGATGATTATTGCAAATCGATGGGAACCTTAGGTTGGTTGATGTTCACTATGCTGATAGCGACTCACTCGGTGAGTACACCACTCTTGGCAGATATGAGTCCCCGTGCCTTCTCCTTGAGTTGGACATTGAATACCTATTGGATATATGACTAACCATGCCACCTTCTCCAGGGTTTTGGATTAAGCCCTTACCGACCCCATCCCCTGGGCACTTTATTTGGATCATGTCCTTAGTGACCCCATTTACACACTACCCAGGTACTTTTGGATTAGACAGTCCCCCTTTTCTAGTAGCCACTCCTGTGATTGGAAAATTTGTTCAGCGGATGCACATATTCTCCCTTGGTTCTGTAAATCTGAGATAGGTCTACACTAATATATGCTCCTTCTTAGTTTTATCTTTCATAAACCAACATGGTCCATGTTAAAACAAACTAAATAAAACAAACAAATTAATTCACTTGTGGATTAGGAATTCAAGCCTCTAAAGGGACCCTTTTCCCAAGTAGACATCCTATCTTTAGGGTAGTGTCAACAGAAGTCCCTATAGGAATTGCGGCGAGTTGAGATAAGTCCCAGTGCACTCACTTCATAGTAAGCCCTTAGGTTGGGTTCAATCTATTTTTCCATAAGCATGTTACCCCAACAGCCATTCCACTTTGTGAAAGATATAAGACTATGACACATTTTCTCTAGCAAGATTATCGCAAATCGACGGACAACCTTAGGTTAAGTTTGATTGATTTCTTAAAGAAATCAATCATCCCAGTGGTCTTTTCTAGTGGAAGATGTGAGTCCTCAAGCTATCTTCCCTCGAATTGATCATTGCAAACCGAAAGACATTCCTTTGGTTGGATATCTCTCCCATTGGCCGGGAAGCTACTCCCTTTGGTTCAGTAAATCTAAGATAGGTCTAAGCTTCTATAAGCTCCTTCTCAGTATGATCCATTGCAAGCCAACGGAATCCAGCAAAATAAATAAATCTAAAAATGAAATTAATCTTGACTATCATTGAGTTGATCTAAGTCCCCTAGTGGCATTCACTCAAAAGTTAGCCCTAGGTTGGGTTCAATCTGTTGCCTTGCCAATAGATTACCCCAAGAACTCATCTTTACTTTGGAGGATGTAAGTCTACTACACTTTCTTCCTAGTACCTACGAAATGCATCCCTTTGGTTGGTCCTACTATGTGTTTAGTAGACTACCCCTTTGGATTAGTGAATCGAGTTAGGTCTTGGCCTCCCTCTTACTTAGTCCCCATGAAACCAATAGGGTCCATCTTAAAATTCAAACTTAACAAAAATTGAAATAACTTCCCTAGCAGAACTTAAACAAATCAAATTCTCCTCAGTGAGATTCAAATAAAATCAATCCTCCCATCCCCTTATGGATGACTTGAACTTGCTTCCCTAGTGGAAGGTTCACACTATATCCCTTAGTGGATTCTCCCCTCTCTCTTATGTCCTGGACATAAGTAGAGCCACATTGCACTAAGCTCTAGATTCTTTCTACACCTTGGGTTAAGAATAGATTGTTTCTGTTGGTGCTTGTGAGCTCTTGATGTTGTTGATTATTTCGATCAACACTAATACGTGCAGTATTCCTTGTCAGTAAAACCACACCTATTGGATACCCTTTGTTGACCTCATTTTTTAGGATGAGCTCTCAACCCCTTAAGACACATCGATGGACACTCAACCTAACCCTAGAGACTTAGAAGAGTTAGCCATAGGAATAGGTCATGCCTTAGGGGAGTTAGGAAAACTTTCCTACCCCCAGCTTGAATCATTCCTCACTTTCCTTGCTTCAAGTCAAACTCCAAATCAATTCTAATTGATTTTCTCCTAACTAAAATCAACTCCATGATTGAAATCCATGATGAAAATCCATAAATGAAATTCCTAAGTCTAAAATTTTCCTAAGTCCATAATCTTCTCTTAAGGACTTAGCCAAAATCATGATCTAAACCAAATAAAATCCTTGAGATTTTCTCATAATTCATTTATATTCTCATTTATATTCACATATATAAATGAAATATAAATACAAATCAATCAAATAAAAATCTCAAATTCAAATTCCTAAGTCTAAAATTTTCCTAAGTCCTTAATATTCTCTTAAGGACTTTGCCAAAATCATGATCTAAACCAAATAAAATCTTTAAGATTTCTCATAATTTATTTATATTTTCATTTATATTCACATATAGAAATGAAATATAAATTCAAACCAATCAAACTAAACTCAAAATTCAAAATTAATTCATGAAATTTTCCTAAGTCCTTTGAATTTTTCTTAAAGAACTTAGCCTAAATCATGTTCAAATCAATTCCAACTCATGGGATTTTTTGAAAACTCATTTATATTCTCATTTATACTCACATATATAAATAAAATATAAATACAAATCAATCAAATCAAATCCAAAAATTTAATTCTAAATTTAAAATTCTTTTAAGTCCTTAATTTCCTTCTTAAGGACTTAGCCAAAATCAACTCTAAATCATTTCAAATTCGTGGGATTTTCTAATAACTCATTTATATCCTCATTGATTTTCACATATATAAATTAAGTATAAATATAAATCAATCAAACCAAATTCAAAAATTCAAGCTTCAAACTCCAAAAAATTTCCTAAGTCCTTTAAATTCCGCCAAAATCATGATCAAATCACTTCAAATCCTTGAAATTTTTTCATGATCAACTTATATTCTCATTTATATTAACATATATGAATGAAATATAAATTCAAACAATCAAAATCAATTCCAAAAATCAAACTCAAATCTACTCAAAATCCAACCTAAGCCTTTCAAGTCAAAATCTTGAACTTAGCCAAATCAACTTCAAATCAAGCCAAACTCTTGATTTTCCTTCGTGATTCAATCAAACATATAATCGTGAGTCCAAATATAAACATAAACTTCAATCACCAAATCAAAATCCAATTAAAAATTTAAAGCCAAAATCCATTCATATTCTTCCTCTGAATATGAAATCATCAAATGAATCAAAACCCATTTGACTTCAAACCACTTGCAAATGGATTTATATTTTAATTATAAGTCCATATACAAGTTCAATTGAACTCAAATCAAGCTTTTACCAAGTCATTTGACCCACTTAGGCTCACGTGACCCAAAGTGATCTAAAGTACCCTTATGAGCCAAATTCTAATCCTAACCAAATTGGATTGAACCAAACTCACCTATGCCTCTCATCATGATCAACAATCATCATAAGATGATTAATCAATCAAATTGGGTCAAACAAGTCAAACCTTAAGGGTTGACCAAGTCAACATTTAACCCAAAATGAAACCTAACATAGCCAAAATCCACCATAGGCCAAATTATTTGAAACCATTGATTTAGGTTCATTCATGACCTATGTTTGAACTTGACCAAGTCAACATTTGAGCCTAACCTTGCCCAATTAACCACTTGAACCAAGTTGAACCAACTTGACCTAAAGGGTCAAAATGTGCCAAAACTTGATCTAAGTCAATTCGATTCAAACTAATGGGTCAAGTTCAATCCAAATCACTTGTTGAACTTGACAAAGCCTCAATTGGTCAACTAAACTCTTTTAAAATATCATGTACAAATGCATCTTATTTCACTCTTGATTGGAGGGCTTCCACCTTTGCTAGAGAAACTTGACTTGACATTTGAGTGCCATGGTGGAAACACACCGCCTCCCTTCTCGCTGATTTTGGCCAATAACTTTATTTCTCATGCATTAGGCATATGAATCCTATTAGCTCGTGTCAAAATAATTGTCCAAAAATGAAATAAAATGAAATTTGAATTGAATTAGATTTAGGTCATTTGAAGCATGTCCTTACATGATCTAGTCTCTTTAGGGAGTGAGTTTTAGGACTTAGTCTCTTTCTAAATAAATAACGGCCTAGCTATCTTGCATAAGCATAAGATTTGCCTACATGTATTTAAAATTGTAAGCGGAGTTAGTTGGTGCCACTGAAGGTTGTAAGTCCAAGCAGTCGGGTGATTTGTCCTCTCTTATGGAGGAAAACCAAATACCCATTTTCGCCTTAGATTTAGGTTGTGCTTTTGACCCTCGCCAAAGCTCCCTAGATTTAGGTTTTGAGGTTTTTTCTCCCTTTATGGGCCATAAGTATAAATCCTTACCTCTTAGGCATTTCCTTAATCTTATGTTAAGGAATCATATGTCCTAAATTTCTAATGAAAAATGTAACTCAAACAAACTAAATCAATTTCTAAAATGTAAAGCCCAATCATAAGATAGTTTGAGCTGTTTGCTAGGTTTCCTAACATTGTGGGAATCTCCTACTTATCTTTCTTTTGGCTTTGATAATAACTCTGCCTCTTTGATCAATCCTGTTTGACCTTAAAAAATGAACTAATTATTCGATAGTCCCTTCCTATTGAAATCTTTGAAGACAACAATAGTTTACCTTAATCGAGAGTATTCTTAAGGGATCCTATCCCTTAGGATGTAATTAACTATTGGGGCTTGCCTCTGTAGGGAACTTAACGAACCTAGTTTAAAAGAAACTCTACTTTACTTTTTCATGTAAAGTAGGGGAAGAATCTATGGTACATATGTAGACCCATTCTCCTTAGGAGTCTTTATGGAGGTGATTAAGTCAATTAAAGGGTAGTGACTTCAGTCTCCTGAGATAGTACACTATTCCTTGATGATGCACCCGTTCACCTGAATAAGCACATTCGCGGATCTGTGTGGCATCCTAAAAAGATAAATTTTTATATTCTTTCATCTTTCCCCATAGATTGAAGGTGACCATATAGAAATTTTTCTCCTACATGTCACTAATCATCTAGAGTCTGATAGGATCTTCTCAAACCACACTAACTCTTATGATGAGGTATATTTAAAAACTTCAGATGATTTTGATGATCTTCAAATTAAAGATGCACCTCCAGAATTTGAAGAGAAAATTAATTCAACCATTGACAAGCTCAAAGAAGTCAATCTCAAGATAGAAGAAGATCCACACCCCACATATATCAGTTCTCTATTGAATGAAGAAGAAACCAATGACTTAGTTAGGCTATTGACTGAGTTTAAGGACTGGTTGGCATGGAGCTATGAAGAGATGCTGATTATCTCACGTATAAACTAGTAATAGACCAATGCTAAAATCAAGCAAGCTCCTAGGTGCATGCGATTAAAAAAATAAAAGGTCATTTTAAGTCAAATGATCAATGCTAGCTTTATCAGGGAAGATAAATACCCTGCCAGGTTAGCCAGTGTCATCTCAGTTAAGAAGAAGAATGGCCAAATTCACATATGTATTGATTTTAAGGACTTAAATAAGGCATGTCCTAAGGATGAATTTTCACTTCCTATACCGAAATTAATGGTGGACATTACCTCATCTCAAGCAATATTCTTCTTCATGGATGGGTCATCTTGCTACAACCAAATTAAGATGACCCCCGAGGATGAGAGGAATAATGCTTTTCGAACCCTGATCATAGTCTATTATTATAAGGTCATACTTTGGCCTTAAAATGGTGCTTACTGCCATTCAGATTTTGGCAAACTCATTCATCATCAAGTAGAATGCTTTCATGATTTAGTTGTTAAAAGTAAAGAAAAGGGAGACCATCTCCTGGGATTGAGAGTAGATTTTGAATGATTAAGATAATTTAATCTTAAAATGAACCCCATATTTGAGTAGCTTTAAGTTCCATGGGTTTGTTGGCGACAGAATGGAAATTGACCTAGAAAAGATGCTATTTTAGAAATGCACTAAAACCCAAAATCAACTCAGATCGTTCCAAGGGCAGTTGCCATATCTAAGGCGCTTTATCTCCAATCTATTGAGGAGATGCAAGCCATTTTCAGCACTTATCAAAAAGGATGCTAAGTTCAAGTGGGATGATAAGTGCCAGCATGTTTTTGAAGATATCAAACAATATTTGGTGAAAATTGCCAGTTCTAGCATCCCCTATCCCGGGCAAGCTACTTATCCTCTACACTGCTGCATTGGATGACCCCCTTAGTGCTTTGTTGGCCTAAACCAATGAAGAAGGGAAGGAGAATGCTCTCCTCATATTATGTCCTTTGAAACAAACTACCGCAATTGAGAAATATTCTAGCTTTAATCTTAGCATCCCAAAAGCAACGACACTACATGCTTTCTCATAAGGTAAACTTGATTTCAAGAATCAATCCACTACAGTATCTCATGACATGACCAATGCTATCTGGATGGTTGCATGTTGGTCCATGATTCTTTTGCAGTTTGAAATCACATTTGTACCCCTCCATGTTGTGAAGGACAGGCACTAGCAGATTTCTTAGTGTCACACCCACTTCCAGCTGATTCCCTGCTTAGTGATGACCTCCTCGATGAAAAAATCATGAACGTAGGGGACACTAGAATTCATTATTGGGAGATGCATTTTGATGGTGTGGCTTCCTTTCAAAAAGGAGAAGAACCACGATCTACTATTCTAGGAAAGGCAGGGGTAGGAATAATTCTCTTAACTCCAGACCACGATGTGAGGAGATTCTATACTATCTCTCCAATCCATGCACCAACAATGAAGTAGAGTATGAGGCTTTGATTGCCGGTCTGGAGTTAGCTATTATAGTGTGTGTCAAAATCATAAACATCTATGGGGATTCTTATTTGGTTATCAATCAGGTTGCTAGGTCCTATAAGGTTCTGAAACCTAAGCTTTGTCACTACCATGAGTACACCATGAAGCTGTTGGCCTAAATCCCTGAGGTCACAATCTACAAGGTTCCTAGAGGGGAGAATGCAGTAGCAGATGATTTGGCCAAACTCACCAAGAAGTTAGCATGTTCGGAAGATGAGTCCATTCAATAAGGTCAAATAAGTCCCATCCCTTGTGATTCACTCATGAGACTCTCTCTTGAAGGGGAGGTTCATTGCCAAAAGGTTGAGGCTTGAGGCAACCATTCATGGATAACTTGAACACAGAAAAACTACCTCAAGAGAAGCCACAAGCCCATCAGATGAAGCAGAGAGCTCTATCCTATGCTATCGTGGATGGCACCATATACTGACGATCTTTTGATCAAATATGGTTATTTGGAATAGCTGTAAGATCATGATTGGTACATTGGTCTATGCAAAGCACATCAATGGTCTAAAGATGAAAGCCAAGATCAAGAGACTAGATACTCGGCCTTTGATTATAGACTACATAGATATAGCTAGGAGATGACTAATGTACAGTGTAATCTTGCACCAACCACCAACATTTACACCCTACATTGGCCATGGACAGTGTTGAGATATGTGGGTAATCGATCTTCCTTCTTCTAGGGTCATCGGTTCATCCTACATTACTTTTTTTAAGTGGTGAGGCAATCCCACTTAGAGATGTCACAACTCAGCATGTGCTCCACCATTTCAGGAACCATATCATATATAGGTTCGGGATGCCTCGATGAATTATATCCGATAATGATACTACATTCAAGAGCACCAAGATCAACAGCTTCACCAGGAGACACAATATATATTGGAGATACTCCACTATCTACTATCCTAGGGAGAATGGCCTAATAGAAGTATTCAACAAAACTCTCATCTAGATGCTAAAGAAAACACTTGACGATAACAAGTGACATAAGCATGGCAGTTGAAGCCTTGTGGGCATACCACACACACATAACTCCAAATCTACCCCATTCTCCTTAGTGTATAGGTCAAGTCATTCTACCATTGAAGTTTAGCTCCCATCACTAATTGTAATGGGTAGTAAAATCTGTGAGCAGAGTTCGGTTAGAAGAGCTCAAAGGATTGGAGGAGAGACACCTACGGGCATGCCAGATCCTTGAGTTGTACAAAGCCAAGATGATTCAAGCTCACAACAAGCTGGTCTACCTTAGAGCTTTTCAAGTAGGAGAACTTATTTTAGATCTAAGGAGACCGATTATTGCCCGTCAAAAGATGGGAGGCAAGTTTGAACCTACTTGGGAAGGCCCCTTAGTCATAGAGAAGGCCTACCAAGGAGGATCTTATCAACTTATTAATTTGAAAGGGGACCCGATACTTCCAATCAATGGGCTCTATTTGAAGAAATACTATCCATAAATTCATGTTTGAAAATAATTATCTTTAGAAATTTTATTCCAATTCATCAAAATATTCTCTTCATTTGAAGCATTGTTTGCTTGTTTGCGAATCCGCCATGACATGTTTAGGGTAGGTGTAAGAGAACCCAAGAGGCATCCTATCCTTCTTTCACAACACGAACAAAAATTAAACACAATCCCCATCGCTACTAGAGTAGGTGTAAGAGAACCCAAGAAGCATCCTATTTTGACTAGCACGGCTAAGTTAGGTGTAAGAGAACCCAAGCGACATCTTTTCTTGGTGGGATCACAGCTACCATTCTTGGCATCACTTCATCAACTCTTAAGCGTGTTTAGGATAGGTGTAAGAAAACCTTGGAGGCTTCTTGTCCTCCTTTAATCACAAACACAAACAACACATCTCTTATCTCAGGCTATTTTGATGTGAGCAAGCCTATGACACTCACTCATTATTTCTAGGTCGGGTTGACATCTTGCTTGTGAGTGTGTCACCCCAATGGTCACTTGTCGGGTGGATGTGAGTCCCCGCGCTTTCTTCCTGACTTGACCATTGCAAACTGACGAGCACCTTGTTAGTTTGTTAGGCATCACTGCGCAGCCAATAAGCTACCTCATGTTGACTTTGTTTAAGAGGATGTAATGCTACACACTTTCTTCTTGAACTATCCATCATGCACTGACTATGTTGAGTATATTTGAGGCTTAGGATAAGTCCCCCAGTGGTTCCTTTCATCTCGACTACTTTTGAGTTGATATAAGTACTCAAGTGGCATTCACTCAATAGTCACCTTAGGTTGGATAACACTTGTCTAGCCAAAGACAGACTATCCCAACAATCAGTTCCGTTGTAGGAGGATGTGAGTCCCCGATGCTTTCTTCCTTGGCTGATTGCTACAAATTGACAGGCACCTTAGGTTGGTTGATGTTTGCTATTGTTGACCTCCTTTTTAGAATGAGCTCTCAATCTCTCCATCTTAGACATAGGACTCCTCTTAGACACTAAGAGTTTCTTAGTCTTAAGACACTTCTAGTGATTAGGTGAACACTTAACCTAACCCTAGAGACTTAGAAGAGTTAGCCATAGGAATAGGTTATGCTATAGGGGTGTTAGTAAAACTTGCCTACCCTGTAACTTGAACCAAATCCTCACTTCTTTCTTTCAAGTCAAACTCCAAATTCAAATCATACTTAAACTTAAATCAACCTCAATTCCAAACAACACCTTAAATTAATTCCAATGGATTTTTTTTTTCAAATCATGAATCAATTTCAAATGATTGAAACCCATGATTGAATTTCAAATTCTAAAAGCTTTACTAAGACCTTTGGTTTCATCTTATGGACTTAGCTCAAATTCAAATCACTTCAAATCAGAGATTTTCTCATAACCCATTTATATTCTCATTTATATTAACAAATATAAATGAAATATAAATTTAAATAACAAAATTAAATCCAAAACTCAATTCCAAATCCAAAATATTTCCTAAGCCCTGTGATTTCACGTTATGGACTTAGCTCAAATCAAATTCAAATCACTTTAAACTCAAGAGATTTTTTTCATAACCCATTGACATTCTCATTTATATTCACAAATATAAATGAAATATTAATTTAAATAACCAAAACCAATTCAAAACTCAAACCCAAATCTAACCTAAATCCAACCTATGCTTCTTCAAGTCAAATTCTTGAACTTAGCCAAATCAACCTCAAATCAATTCAAACCTTTGATTTTCTTCATGATTCAATCAATCCTACAATCATGAATCAACATAAACATAAACTTCAATCATCAAATCAAAACTAAATTCAAAATTCAAACCCAAGTCAAACCTATTTTCATCCTTTGAATTTGAAATTGTCCAATGAATCAAAACTCATTTGACTCCAAATCACTTGCAAATGGATTTATATTTCAGTCATAAGTCCATATGTGAGTTCAACCAAACTTGATCAAGCCTTGATCAATTTAATTAACCCACTTAAGCTCACTTGACCTAAAGTGACCTAAAGTAACCTAAAGTACCTTTTTGAGCCAAATTCTAATCCTACCCAAATTGGATTGAACTAAGCTCACCTAAGCCTCACATTATGAGCAACAATCATTAAGAGATGACTAATCACTCAAATTGGGTCAAACTAAGTCAAACCTAAGGGTTGACCAAGTCAACACTTAGCCAAAATAAAATCCAAATTTGCCAAATTCCACCATAGGCCAAATTGATTGAAACCATTAATCAAAACCAATTCATGATCAATGTTTGAACTTGACCAAGTTATCATTTGAGCCAAACCTAGCCCAATTGACCACTTGACCCAAGTTGACCCAACTTGAATTAAAAAGTTAAAATGTGTCAAATCTTGATCTAAGCAAAATTGATTGCAACCAATGGGTCAAATTCATTCTAAATCACTTGTTGAACTTGACCAAAGCCTTAATTGGTTAACTATACCCAACCTAGCCCAATTGACCATGAACCTAACTTGACCTAGAAGGTCAAATTGATCCAAAATCAAATCAAACCGAAATTGATTAAAACCAAAGCTTGCAAAACATTTCAAATGACCAACCAAACCTAAACCAACCCATGACCTAGCCCAATTGTGTCAAACGGGTCAAATTGGTCAACTTGATCCATTTGACCTAAATGAAATCAAATAAACCAAAACCAAATATAAACCAAATTGAACCAAACCAATGATGGAAAAACATTTCAAATGATCATATGAACTTGTTAGTTTGATCCAATTTGACCAATTTCAACTTGTTAAGTTGACCCATTTGAAATGGGTCAACATGAGCCAAATGACATCAAATCAACTCCAAATTCTTTGAAATTTGGACCAACCCAATTTCAAACTATTCTAAATCTATCCAAAGTAAAATCAAAGACAAATGACCATTTTACCCCTAGGTAAAGGGGTAACCTATGGGCAATTCCAGTTGGAATTTGATCAAATCCTTTTCATGACCACTTAGCACCCTCTTAGTAGACCAAGTGGGCACTAATGGAGGTGGTGCACATGAGCTCTTGGGTTTGGGTCAGCCAAACCCAACCTAAGGCCAAAACTGACCAGCCCACTCAAAATGAGCACATGGGATCACCTCCCACACCTCATTTAACACATGGAAACTCCTCCACTCCCTTCCTATGCTAAAATTGAATCAGGAGCAAAATGGCCTAACCAATTCCATGTGATCAATTTGATCAAAAATGGCAAAGTGCTTCATCGATCCTTGTGGGGGGAGATATACCCCCCTCATTCCACTTCAATCCAGATCATTCATACTTGATTGAGCTTTAGGAACTCAGAGGAAGCATTACTAAGCTCTCCGAAGGTTTCCATAGCTCATTTGAATTCTCCATTTCTTAGTTTGCCTAAACCAAAAATAGGGGAGGTGAGTAAGAATTCCACTTTGCTCAACACTTCATCACAAGCCAATTCCTCTTGCAAGCACCTTCAAGGCATCAAGTTGAGTTCACCTAAGTCCAATCCTAAGCTTCCAACACACGGGAATGAGGGGATAGACCAAAGCAACAAGCCTAGGAGGAGGAGTTTGGCCAATTGGAAGATATTCTCAACCTCAAACCTTCAAACCTTCAAGGCTTTTCTCTAGGCAGCTACTTCGATGGGGCGTGGTTATAGCCTCGGTGAGGTACTATTCAAAATCGAGCTTACATTGAATTTTCTTTGGTCTTTTGAAAATTACAATCCCAGTGACTTCCACCGTTAGATCATCTCCTATGTTGATGGTGTGGGTTCAATCTTAGCTCAATTCGAGCTCAATCAAGCTCGGATCAAGCCATGGGAAGGGAACCGTCTCCCCACAAGCGGCGATGAATCATGGACGCCCATCGCATGTTTGGATGGGCGATCTGATTAATCAACATTAGATCATCTGATTTATCTTATTAGAATAGCGAGTTTAATCCTGATCATCCGATCTTTGATCGGATGGTCCAGGGAGAAATCGTGTAGCGCCGCTGGCTGACGCGACATAGGATGTGACACCTTAAGTAACATCCCCCGGAAAGCGATCCAGTCGGCTCATGTAAGGATTAGTTATATAATTAGGGATTATTTAATTATCCTTAATCACTCAAACTTCAAAAATACACAACTAATTATAGAAAATAAAAAAAATACTAACTCAAATGCATTTTGAAGATAATTCAAAGGGGAACAATCTAAATATAGGTTTAATTGATTTTGAACAAAAAATTTTCTATAATTTAGGTTTTATTGGGAATGTAATTATTATATTACTCCTAATTACTTGAATTAATTCTAAACTTTTAGGGTTGATTAATGGGATGACCTGCCTCTAAGATTTTCTTAGAATTTAGTGTTGGCTTAATTAGGGTGATTCATCTAATTACTCTCTTAATTAATTAAATGATTAATTAACCTATTAAATAGTGATAAATTCATTAATTAAGTTTGCTAATTACCTTAGAATAGTGAATGGACTTAGGGAATGAGATTATGAGTTTTTTCCCAAATCTTTTCCCCTATGTTTATTTCATTTGGATAAAAAAATCTAATTAAGGTGAAAATTAATTAAATAGTTTAATCACTTTATTAAATGGCTTAATTAATTAAAATTTTAAAATCAAATCAATCTGAATTTAATCAATTCCATCTTGGGAAGATACTTAGGTGTTCAATAACGTAAGTAGATTAAAGAAATCATATCTAACTCATATGTGTGGGAAGGATTATGAAAGTACTTAAATTAAACCCTTTAGCTTAATAATCATTAATTATGTGAGCCAAATGCATTAGGCCCCTTTCTTTCTTAGGGTGCATTCTGATTTAAATTCCTTGTGATTTTATATCATACATTGGCTCATAATTATTTTGTTAAATATGTTAAAGTGGTTGAGTAATTAATGGACTTAATGTACACCTTAACCTAAACAAAATATAAAATCAATCTAATGGTTCTAAGATAAACTAAAATAACACACACACATGTGGGAGATGGGTTAGGACCAACAAACCTTTTCACATTTCCTAAATTCAAATCAAACTCAAAATTAAAATAAAATTTCTTTAAATAATTTTGATTCTCTTTAAATGATCTTATTCCATAAGATTGTCTTTAGGAATTAATTAGGGTGAATGAAGTTACATGCTTGCATTACCTTATCTCTTTCCTAGCATGCTAAATGGTGTATGTCATGTGAAATCATGCATTCATATCATTTTGAAAAATTGAATTAAAGTGAAATATTTCCTTTATGTCAAATTATATGTTTTGGCTAAAGTAAGAATATGAGTAGCTACAATCACTATTAAATCCCAAATTATTTTCAAAACTTATAAATCAAAGATTACAAATGAAAGGTATGCTACTTATAATTACTTATGAGCTTGCATGTGAGTATAACATAAGATGCGCATTATGTGACTTTTCCTTCTCTTCTCTTTTAACATAGTTCTGAATAGGATTTGCAAAGTGTATAGTTCATTTGAAAAAAATACAACACTTGCTTAAATCCATTCCTATTCATTCCTATGTTAACCTTTAAGAAGGATCTTCACATTGCACATGTAAATTAAACAACCAACAAATCAAATAAACAAACATAAACTTTTTTTACATGACTCTTTTTCCATTCATTTACTTTTGTACATGCACATGTATTTAAGAAAAGTGGTATATTAGTCTGGACATCCTGGGGTCGTGAGGTTTTAAGTATCCCCAAGTAGGTCTTGTAACTTACGCCCCTTGTGTAAAAAATAAGGGTGCCATACTCACTTATGTCTTTCATACATGTAAATGTGCAGTTGATTAATGGATAAAAGAATCCCTCTCTTTTCTACTTAATAAAATCATGCATCATAAAGCATCCAAATTTTCTTAAGTAACATCCCTTAGCATTCATCATTAAAGTGTGCTAACATTTCCACTTGCCTGTATAGATATGCTTAGGATTCATCCATATGCATGTTACACATGTTTGAAAAGAAATAAAGTATTGTGTATTTTGTGAGAGTAATTCACTTTAATTAATCCTAAAATGCCTTTCTTATTGAATATTTAGAAAATCTAAACTTAGGACTAATTAAAACACATAATAAAACATTCATTAAATAAAAATCACTAATGAATCTACCTTATAAATTACTTAAGGTAGGGAAGAAAGAGAAGTTCTCTTCTCTTTTTCTCTTTTTACAACTTAGTAATTAAGTGTAGGTTCATTCAAACCAAATAAAACTATTCAAATAAAATCAACCAAATCAATTAAATCACTTAAATGAAACCACCCTTTAAGTTGAATCCTCCATACTTAGAAAACTCTAACCTTAAAGCCTAGCTAAACATACCACATAAACCTTATATGGCACACACATTAGGCTAAGTCACCACTTCAAGTCCTATGTTAGGGCGGTGCATGGTTTGATGGTTTGTTTATGTTTTATAATGTGATTTTTTAGTCTGGATGTTAGGGTGTATGTGCGTAGACTGAATGATAGGACAATCTTAGTCTAATCATTGTCTTCTACAGGGAATTATGCTTAAGGGGCACTGTAATAAAAATAATAAATGCCTTTGCTATGCAGGTTGCTTATACCCCTAAGCATAATCCAAAATAGGTCAGGTGGACTTAGTTACCCATGTGTGAAGTGCTAAGTCTAATTCATTCATATATATGCTTGGGATTGTATGGTTTGTTTAGCTAATCACTATTTTACAGGTTATAGTTAGATTTACTTTCTCTTTTCATGTAATTTTGCAATTAGAATTTGGGAATGAATGTTATGGGGGATTAGGATGAACATTGGTCATAAGGCTATATATTATGTACCATGTGAAGCCTTTGGAGTATCCACATTACAACCAACTAAAAGTAGAAAGAAGAAAGAAGAAAGAAGAAAGAAGGAGGAAAAGAAGAAAAGAGAAATGAAGAATGAAGACCCCCCATAACATGATTTTCTTTTTGATTGTAATTAGTTCATTTTGTAATCTAGGTTGTATAAGGGTAGAGCTCCACTACCCAATTTCTTTTCGGGTTTGTGTGGTAGAGACCAACCACAAAAGGACTCTTATTCTTTTGCACTATATTTACAAATTGTTTGATGTTTGTTTAGCTTGTGCATTAAGATGACATATTTTCCTAGTTTATTTCTTGCTTTGATGAGTGGCCTGTATGCGATTAGGCTCTTAAAAAAATAAATTTTTTTTCCAATTAATCAACTCAAAACTAAGAATAAACAACTCATAACCTCATCTAAAGCCTATTTTATAAATCAAGATAAAAGAATTAGCAACCCCTTAGTTAGATGTTGTTTGTTTTCACATCATGCATAAAAAGCATCTTATTTCACTCTTGTTATGGAGGGGTTCCACCTGTGCCAGAGAACTTGGCTTGACCTTTGAGAGCCATGATGAAAATACACCTCTTTTCTTAATAATTTTGGCCCATAATCCAATTTTTCATGCATTAGGCATATGAATCCTATAAGCAGTCAAATCAATTGATTGCCCAAAATAAAAATAAAACATAAAAAATTTGCATTAGATTTAAGTCATTAAATCATGCCCTACATTATCTAGTCTCTTAGAGTGTGTTTAAGGACTTAGTCTCTTTCTAAATAATAGCTTAGTATCATGCAAAAACATATGACTTGCCTACATGTATTTAAAATCATAGAAGGAGTTAGTTGGCGTACCCCAGGCAGTTGTAAGTCTAAGCAGTTGGGTGGTTTATCCTCTCTTATGGAGGTAAACCAAATACCCATTTTCACCTTAGATTTAGGTTGTGCCTTGGCTTTCATCGAAGCTCTCCAGATTTAAGTTCAGAGGTTGCTACTTCCCTTTGCGAGCTATAAGCATAAATCCTCACCTCTTAGGCCATTCCATGATCTTGTGTTGTGGAATTGTAAGCCCTAGATTTCTAATAAAAATTCAATGCAAACAAATAAATCACTTCAATTTTAAAACTATAAAGCCCAACCATAGGATAGTTTGGGATGCTTACTTCTAGTATCATAAGCATCCCTACTTATCTTTTGATTTTGATAATAACTCCCTCCTCTTGATCAATCCCACTTGATCTTCTAAAAATAAACCAATTGATTGATAGTCTATCTTTGAAATCTTTGGAGATGATTATTTACCTTAATCAAGTATTCTTTGAATCTCATTCCTTAGGATGTAATTAACTATGGGGCTTTGCCATAGGGAACTTAACGAACGGTTTAAAATAAACTACTTTACTTTTCCATGTAAAGTAGAAGAATCTCTGGTACATATGAAGACTCAAAATTCTTAGGAGTCCTTATTCAAGTGATTAGGTCCATTGTAGGGTGGTGACTTCTATCTTTCGAGATAGTACACCTTTCCTCAATGTTGTACCCGATCACCCTAATAAGAACATCTGTGGATCTACATGGTGTCCCAAAAAGTCATATTTTTATTTTCATTTATCTTTTCAAAGGATAGATGAAGATGAAAATCTTCACCATATCTATTCACATGGATACATCTTTATCGTGCTTTCTCCTTAGTTGTACCAAATACCATGGACATTATCTTCTTAGATGGATAAAGTCCTTTGATAATGGGCACTCTATGTGGATTACATCATTTGCAGCCATTTCCGGTTACTTTTGGACCAATCCCTTCAGTAGCCACCTCTGTGATTAGAGAATTTGTTCGACGGATGCACATATTCTCCCTTAAACCAGTAAATATGAGATAGTCTAGGATGATATAAGCTCCTTCTCAGTGTGGTCCCTCACAAACCAATAGATTCCACGATAAACAAATAAATAAAATAATTTATTCGCTTATGGATTAGGAATTTAAGCCTCTGACCCATCTGAGCATCCTATCTTCAAGTTAGTGTCAAAATCATAAGAATTGCGACAACTTGAGTTGAGATAAACCCCGTTGGACTCTTCAGTCCCTTAGGTTGGGTTCAATCTATTTTGCAACAAATAGGTTGCCCTTACGATCATTTTGCTCTGGACAATGGCAGTCTACTATGCATTCTCTCTAGTGACATATAAATCACACTCTTGGTTGATATGTTACTTGATGTCGTCACCCTGGTCTTTTGTTGAAGATATGAGACCATGCTTTCTTCCTTGGTTCAAGCAAGACACCCCTTGATGGTTCTCCCCAGGAAACTCCCTTTGGACTGAAAATTTGAGAAGTGCGATATAAGCCCCTCATTGATCCATCACAAATTGATGGGATCCATCAAATATAATTAATTAAAATTAAATTAATTTTGACTATCTTTGAGCGATTTAAGTCCCAGCATTCACTTTCAAATTAGGTTGGATTGATTCATTATGTCTTATAGATCACTTGTGATCCCTTTAAGATGTAAGTCTTTCATTTCTTCAAATGCATTGGCTCAGAAAAGGCCATTTGGTTGGATAGTTTTACTATGTGGCTAGTAGACTACCCCTTTGGATTGTTAAATCTAAAGTAGGCCAAGGCCAACATGGCCCATACTCAGTGTGGTCCATCATAAATTGACAAGATCCATCTTAAAATTTAAAATTTAAAATCTGAAACAAAACCAACCAATCTCCCCAGTGGAGTCGAATTAAACAATCAAATCGATCAGCTTCTCCTCTATGAGATGCAAATATTTTCAATTTCTCCGGTGGAGTCATTTCAATCCAACCCGAACCTGCTCCCCTAGTGGAGCATTCACACCTTTATCCCTAGTGGATTTCAAATTCTAATCCCATGGTTCACCTCTTATCCCTAATGGATAGCAGAACCTTTTCTCTTGGTTGAAGGCTCATATACCAATTAGTGGATTCCTCCTTCACTCTTTTATGCCTGACATAAGTAGAGTTGCATTGCACTAAGATCTTGATTCCTTCACCTTTGAGTGATCATTTATTAGTGCTGATCATTCAAACATTATTTGTCGTCAACACCATGCGTCATAAGCCTGATCACCACACTATTGGGTGCCCTTTGTTGATGAGCTTTCAACTTCTCCATCTTAGACATAGGACTTCTCTAGACACTAAGAGTTTCTTAATCTTAAGACACTTCTAGTGATTAGGTGAACACTTAACTAACCTGAGACTTAGAAGAGTTAGCCATAGGATGGGTTGTGCCTTAAGGACTTGCTTACCCTATCAACACAATCCTTCTTTCTTTTAAGCCAAACCACATTCTCAAATTCAAATTCAAATTCCATCCAAATCATGAATCAATTCCAAATCAAACCTTCAAAGCCTTATGAATCACATCCATAAGCTTAGCCAAAACTCAAATCAACCCAACTGATCTCTTTATAAATTTATTATTCATCATTTTATTCACAATTATAAAAATTGGCATCAAATCATCAAATCAAATGAAATAAATCAAACCAAATCAAAACCCCTTTTTTTTTTTTGACTTAGCCATCACAATCAAATCACTCAAACTCAGATTTTCTTATATTTATATCTTCATTTTATTCAAATATAAATAAAAATCAAATAATACTAAAATTATACCAAATTCAACTTATATCCTTTACCAATTTCTTGGATTTAGCCAAATTTTCTCAAATCAATCCAAACCCTTGATTTTCTCTTCAAACAATCACTTCTTCAATCACATAAATATAAACATAAACTATAATCACTGCCAATATCAAACTAAGTCATCCATGTTCATCCTTTTGACTTGAAATTATCAAATGAACCAAAACCCATTTGACTCCAAACCACTTGCAATTGGATTTATATTTCTATCATAAGTCCATATGTGAGTTAAAACAAACTTGAATCAAGCCTTGATCAAGCCAATTGACCTATTTAGGTACACTTGACCCAAGGTAACTAAAAGGACCTTCTTGAGATAAATTCTAATCCAACCAAAATTAGATTGAACTAAGCCTATCCAAGCCTCACATTGTGATAAAAAATCATCCTAAAATGATCAATCACTCAAATTGGGTCAAACCAAGTCAAACATAGCCTTTGACCAAGTCAACACTTAGCCCAAATGAAACCCAAACTAGCCAAAATCCAACATATGCCAAATTGATTGAAATCATTGACTTTAGTTGATTGAAATTGGCCTGAAAAGTCAAAATGGGTCAAATCATGATCTAATCCAAATTGATTGCAACCAATGGCTACAGTTTAGTCCAAATCACTTGTTGAACTTGACCAAAGATTCAATTGGCCAATTAGACCCAACCTAGCTCAATTGATCATGAACCCAACTTGACCTAAAAGGTTCAACTTGAAATCAAACCAAATAAAAATTGATTGAAACCAAAGCTTGCAATACATTTCAAATGATCAAACTAAACCAACATGACCTAACTTAATTGGGTCAAATGGGTCAAATTGTCAACTTGACCATTTGACCAAATGAACCTAAATGAACCAAAACTAAATATAAACCAAATTGACCAAACCAATGATACCCATAGGCTCCAAATGATCATTTGAACTTAACCTAACCTTGGTTTGACCCAATTTGACTCAACCACTAATTTGACCCAACTTGACCTAAATGGTCAAATTGAGCCAAAATAAATAATGAACTCCAAATCACTTGAAATTTGGCAACCCATTTTGAATCATTTCAAATCTTTAAATCAAACTCATAGCCAAATGACCACTTTTCCCTTAGGTCAAGGGTATCCCATGACCAAATTCACTTAGAATTTGGCCATTTCTTTCAAGGCCACTTGACATCCTTCTATTTGGTCCACATGGGCACCAAGGAGGTGGTGAACATGACAATGAGCTTGGGTGCCATGACCCAAGGAAAGCCCTCAATCATTGAACACTTGGCTCACAAAATCCACTCACCATTCACATGGACATCCACTCTCCCTCACCCCACTACCCAAAATGACCCATGTGGGATGTTTTGTAGCTCAAACCGTGCCTCCAATCCAAGCCATTAAGCCAAAATGGCAAAATCTCACCATTGATCCAAGGAAGGGAGTTATACCCCCTCATTCTCACTCAAACCACAAGCAATCATTTCAGCTAGAGAGGTTGAATCGAAGCCTCTTCAAGCATTTCCAAGCCATTCCCTAGCTCCCTCATTTCTCATTTTTGGCTTTACTCAAAGCTGAAATAGGGGATGTGAAATCAAAATCCAACTCATTCAATTATTAACCAAAATAAAATTAATCTTGCACACACCATCCTTGGACCTCATCGAGCTCAATCGAGTCATTTCCCAAGTCTCCAAGCCATAGGAAGTAAGACTTTGATCAAGGCCGATCACCATTGAAGAGGAGCTTGGTTGACCGAGCTAACTACTTCAAATCAAGACCAAATTTCTTCAATTCATCTCTACTAGGCAAGCTTCCTCCTCGTTGGAAGCAGGTGATAGCCTCCACGAGGTAATTGCTTGAAACCATAGCTATAAAAAAATTTAGTTGGTTCTTTTTGAAGGGAATTGTCATCCCATGTAATCTTGACCGTTGGCTGTGCATCCCCCTCCTTTTGAAGGTGTGAGATCATTTTGATCCCAATCCAAGCTTGGGTGAGCTCGAATTGAATGAGAAAAGATGAAAGATGTTCATCTTTCATCGCTCATGAAGGAGAAGGATCATACGCCATCTGTTCCATGTGATTGGAACCGATGGCTATGATTAGATCACGCTAGATCCACTGTAATTCCTTTATAAACTATGGTAGATCGGACGACTTAGAAGATGTGTCCACCACTTGACTCGCCGATGGATGTGACAACTTAAATAACCAATCTGTCGCACATGGAAAGCCATGCAGTCGTTGCCGCGTGGCCATAGGATTGAGGGTTTAATTAGCTTAATTAATTTAATGGTGAAACTTCCAAAATTCATAACTAATTATAAAAAATCTAAAATACAAATAAATACTCATTTTAAAGATAATTTAGGAGAATAATAAAAATTAAAATTAATTAATTTTGAAAAGTGATTTTTGACTCAATTTGGGTTTATTAGAAAATTAATTAGCATTAATTTCTTTAATAATTTAAACATTCCAAAAGATTGATTAGTGGGATGATCTGCTCCCTAATTTTCTTGAAATTTATTACTTAATTAATTGGGTGAATTGCTTGTTTCATGCTTAATCACTCTCTTGATTAAATAAATGATTAATTAACATGTTAAATAAGGATGAATTCATTAATTAAACTTGCTAATCATTATGAAATACTGAATGGACATAGGGATGAGATTAGGACTTTTCCAATCTTTTCCCTAAGTTTATTTCATTTGGATAACACTTAATCAATTTGCAACTAATTAATGGCTTAATCACTTCATTAAATAATTAATTAATCAAACTCCAAATCATTCTAGAACTTAATCATTTAATTCTTGGTAGATTCTTATGTTTATAACCTAGAATTCCAAAGAAAATTATAATCAATCTACAAATGTAGGAGGGTTATAAAAGTACTTAATAAAATCATTTAGCTTAATTGGCCAATAATTGGGAGCCAATTGTCCCCTTCATTTCTTAGGCGCATTACTGATTTAATTTTCATGTGTTTGAACATCATATATTGGCTCATAATTACTTGGATAATTATGTTAAAGTGGTATAAGTAAATGGGTAATTAACGAATTAAATCATACCTTAACCTAATCAAAACATAAAATCAACCTAATTGTTCTAAATTAAACCAATCCAATTCACACCTAGGGGAATGGGTTAAGACTAGAAATCCCTTTTCATATTGCCTAAGTCAAATCAAATTTAAAGATAAAAATCTCCTTAAATAATTTTGATTCATTTTAAATGATCTTATTTTTATATGGTTGTCCTTAGGAATTAATTAGGGTGAATGAAGTCATGTGCTTATATTCCTTTATTTCTTTCCAATCATGCTAAATATTGTTCCATATGAATCATGCATTCATTTCTTTAAAAAAATGTTTCCTTTTATGTCAAATTGCATGTGTTGGCTAAAATTAAGAATATGAGTGGCTATTATCACTATTAAACCAAAAATTATTTTTAAAACTTATAAATCAAAGATTATAAATGAAGTGATGCTAGTTATAAATATTTATAAGCTTGCATGTGATGATAATAAGATGTGTATTATGAAGTTCTCTTTCCTTTTCTTAACATGGATTCACATAGGATTTACAAGTGTATAGTTCATTTGAAAAGAACACAACACTTGCTTAAATCTATTCTATGCATCTCTATATTAAGACTTAGAAGGATCTTCATATTACACATGTAAATCAAACAATAAAATCAAGTACAATCTCTTGCATGATTCTTTATCCATTTGATTTTTTTTGTACATCTACATGTATCTAAGAAAAGTGCTATATCAGTATGGATATCCTGGGGCTGAGAGGCTTTAAGTAGCCCTAAGTAAGTCTTGTACCTTATGCCCCTGGTATAGAAAATAATGGCGTCATACTCACTTATAACTTTTATACATGTGGATATGTGCATTTAGCTAATGGATGAAAAATCCCTCTTTCTACATAACAAAGACATGCATTAATGGAATATCCAAATTTTCAAATCACATCTCTTTGCATTCATCATCAAAGTGTGCTAAGATTTGCATTGCATGTATAGATATGCTTAGGATTATTCATATGCATGGTATACATGGTGGAAAGAAATGAATGGGTGTGTGTTATGTGATAGTAATCCACCTAACTAATTTAGATGCAAATAACTTAGGTTAATTAAAAAAAAATATAATAAACATTCACTAAGGAAATTCATTAAAATCAATTTACTTAGAAATGCTTAAGGTAGGGATGAAAGAGAATCTTCTCTCTTTCTTCTCTTTACAATATTTAGTCTAAGTGTAGGTTCATTCAAACCAAATCAAATCACCAACTAAAATTAACAAGTCAACTAAATCACTTAAAAAAACCACCATCTAAATTGAATCTTTCACACTTCAACCTTAAATCCTAGCTAAGACAAACCATACAAGCCTTACATTAGGCTAAGTCACCACTTCTAGCTCTATGTTAGAGTGGTGCATGGTTTGATGTATGATTTTATTTTGGTGTAATATTTTTATGGATGTTAGGGTGTATGTGCATATATGGATGACAATCTTAGCTAATCATCTTCTCTGAGGTTGTGCTTTAAGGGGCGTTGTAATAAAAATATAAATACTTTTTTGCTATGTAGGTTGCTTATACCCCTAAGCATAATCCAAATTAGGACAGGTGGACTTGGTTACCCATGTGTGGGGTACTAAGTCCAAATTATTCCTATAACTGCTTGGGTTGTATGGTGTGTTTAGCTAACATTTGTTAGGTTTAGTTAGATTTATTTTCCTTCTTTTAATGTAATTTTTTCATTAGATTTGGATGAATGTTATGGGGGGATTAGGTGAACATTGGTTATAAGACCATGTCTTATGTATACTGAAGCCTTGGAAAACATCCCAAGTTAAACCAAGAAAAGAAAGAAAAGCAAAATAAGATGAAGGATGAAGGATAAGAAGTGAAGAATGGAGGATGAAGAATGAAGACCCTCATAATACTTGTCATTTCATAATTGCAATTTGTTTTTTCATTATACTGGGATGTACAAGGGTAGAGCTTGGCTACCTACATTTTTCTTTTCAGGTTGTAAGGTGGAACCTGACCACATCAACCTCTTATTCTTTTGTGCTAATTTTATAAATTGATTGATGTTATGTTTATGATTGTGCAATTAGGATGACATGATTTTTCTAGTTTCTTAATTGTTTGATGATTGTTGAATGGCCTGGATGTGATTAGGCTCTTAGAGAAAAATAAATTTTCTATTATTAATCAATTCAAAAACTAAACAATTCATAACCTCACATAAAACTAGGACATAAATCAAGATAATAAAAGATTTAGCAACCCCTTTTGTTGGATTTTGTATGTCTCCTATCATACATAAATCATATTGTCTCACTCTTGCCAATGGAGGGCTTCCACCTTTGCCAGAGAAAATGGCTTGACCTTTGAGAGCCATGGTGGAAACACACCTCTTTTCTGATTTTGGCCCATAACTAATTTTCTCATGCATTAGGCATATAAAATCTCATAGCCTGTGTCAAATAAAAATGTCCAAAAATCAAAATAAAACTTGACAAAATTTGCATTAGATTTAGGTCATTATTCATACCCTTCATGATCTAGTCTCTTAGGGAGTGAGTTTAAGGACTTAGTTTCTTCTAAATAAATAACAACCTAGCCATCTTGCAAAGCATAAGACTTGCCTACATGTATTTAAAATCATAGGAGGAGTTAGTTGGTGGCCACCCAGGGCGGTTAAAAAACAATGGGTGGTTTATTCTCTTGTGGAGGTAAACCATATACCCATTTTTTGCCTTAGGGTCATGCTTTGGCCCTCACCAAAGCTCCCCAGATTTAGGATCTGAGGTTGATGTTTTCCTTTGCGGGCTACAAGCATAAATCCTCACCTCTTAGGCATTTATATAGTCTTGAATTGTAGAATTATAAGCCTTAGATTTCTAATAAAAATTCAACTCAAACATATAATTCTCCTCAATTTCAAAAATATAAAGCCCAACCATAGGATAGTGTGGGATGCTTACTAAGCTTACTAGTAACATGAGCATCTCCTACTCATCTCCCTTTGACTCTGATAATAACTCTCCCATTTTGATCAATCCCACTTGATTTTCTAAAAATAACCCATTGATTGATAGTCCTATCTTTGAAATCTTTGGAGACAATGATCATTTACCTTCAGAGTATTCCTAAGGAATCTCATTCCTTAGGATGTAATTAACTATGGGGCTTGCCTCCATAGGGAACTGAACCCGACTTAAAATAAACCCTACTTTACTTTTCATATAAAGTAGGGAAAGATCTACATTCGAAGACCATCATGCTTAGGAGTCCATTAGGTGATTTGGTCCATTATAAGTGACTTCTATTTCTCGAGATAGTATGATATTCCTTAATGTCATACCCGATCATCCTAATAAGTACATCTACAAATTTGCATGGTGTCCCCTCACACAAAGCACACACATACAATCCTAACATCATCATCTCTAAAAAAAATAAACACCAGATTTTTGCCACTAGGGATGTTCCTCTCTCCATCTTTGGTAAATGATCATTTATCTCCAAGTATCGATGGATTTGTATTTCATATGGTCAGACTTTCCTTCTTTTAGCTCATTTCATTCTTAAGCTAAGTTAGCCAACATCCTTTAGGTTTTAGGACCTCACTCCATGTAGGTCTTAAAACCCCTGTTGGGTCTCCTAATATGTGAAAGTAAAGTTTAACCAATAGAGATGACTAAAGACCTTTTTGAACCTCCTTACCATCTCTATGGTAAGGTAAGGTTCATTCCACAAATGAGAAAAATAAATTCTTTATAAAAATATCACTTTTCAAAGGCACTTTTCCAAAGTTCACATAATAAAATAATTGCACAAAAATTTCCACTAAATTTATATAATTTAACCCCATCTAAGAATCCTCAGGATCGTTACATGTAGATTCTTTTCAAAACCTAAAAAAAAATCACCTTTCAAAAAGCACATATTTGAAAATGAACATCTTCATTCAACATACCCAAATTGATCCTTGCCTTTGCCCATGGAGTTCGACCATGAGAGGGAGTGGCTTGGTTTGTTTCCCTTGGTCCATGGTAAGTGCTAGGTGGCTTAGATTGGGCTAGGGGAGTTTAGGAATGACTCATTTAGCAAGTGGAGGGATGTCATGGGAGAGGCAAAGTGGACTTTTCCTCTTATGGAAAGAATACAATGTAAATGAGCTTGTCCAATGGTCCTGTCCCTTGGATTGGGTCCCACTTGGGTGTAGGTTGGCTTGGGGATAACCTAGGGTTAATTTGGGTCAGGCTAGGTTAGCCACCAAGGTTCCATAAGGCGGCTTTGGTTGATTTGGCTTCATATGGTCAAAATAGGCTTATTTTGGTTAGGTTGGGTTGGGTTGACCAATTGGTCAAATTGGGTCAAACCAAGACTTGGGTTAGGTCCATATTATGATTTGGGATGTTTTGGTTCAATTGGTTTTGATTAATTTGGCTTAGATTTTGTTTTGGCTCATTTGGATTCAAATAATTCAAATGGGCTAAGTTGACCAATTTGACCAATTTGTCCAAATTGGGTTGGGTAGACGATGAGGCGAGTAGGCATTTGATGTCATTGAAAGCTTTCTCTCATTCTATTGTCCACTAAAACTTCCTTATACTCGTCAATACTTTGAAGAATGGTGAGCAAAATTCACCTACCTTAGAAATGAACTTGTCCACTAAACTTTCTAGGAACTTGTCTGATCCAACACCAAATGTGTGTTTCAATGGGTTGAGGTGCATATTATACTTCTTTAAAGTAGAATGTTCTCGTTCAAATCTATGATATGTTGTTTAGGTGACTTGCTTTTAACTAGTGAGTCATCCACATAGAATTCTACATTTTTATCATTTATTATTTAAATATTAAGTTTATTATTATTTGGTAAGTGGCTCTTGTATTCTTTATCCCAAAGGGTATTACTTTAGAGCAATATAACCCTTCTCCAATGATGAAGGTTATTTTCTTTGAGTCAATAAGATGCCTTTGGATTTGATGGTACTCTAAGAAGCAACCCATAAATTTCATCACTAGAAAACTCACTTCTGAGATGACAAGTTCATATATTCTAAGAAGTGTGTACATAGCTTTAAGCAGCTTTGTGACTTTTTATTTAATCAGCTAGGCAAGCAAAGCTACCATTTTCCTTATCTTCTACTTAACCACTTGAGCTTTCTTTTTGATGTTAAGCTTGTGACATGCAAAATTGATGTTAATACCTTGCATCTCAGCTCCTATCCATATGAATACATCTATGTCCTTCTAGTGGGCCTAAACAAGGGGTTTTTTGTTCATGCTGCTAAAGGTTATACTAATTCATTGCACTTGCTTTGAATCTTGAGTGGTCAACACTGCTTTTATACTTTTGGTGATTTTCACTCCAGTGTGCATGACTTCTAATTATAACACTTCTTCAATCTTATGAGGGTGACCGAATGTTCATTATATGAACACCTAAATTGTCTCAAGTTTTTTATGACTTTTATTTCTTCTCCTTTGTTGAAAACTTAACTGGCAGATGATAAGTTGATTATACTACTCTAAATGTGTTGAGTAGTGGTTGGCCAAAATTAACATTGTACATGAGATGCTTCCATAATATGAAGTCACCCATAGCTATAAATTATTTTCTCCTTCCTTCTTTCTGTCTCCTTTATCTAGAAAAACTATTTAGTGGACCTCCTATTAAATGAGTGTTGAACTTGCTAAGTTCATTTTGTCAAACATAGAATGGGTTAATCGAGCTCCCCATGTCAATTAGAATACTTCCTATCTAATATTTTATTATTAACATTGTGATAACTACTGCATCATTATAAGAGTTTATCGACTGCTGGTCAATTTTTTTCTAAGAAACTAATAAAGACAACTTAAATACTCGGTGCCCAAGCTATGGCTGCTGAGTTAACTTCTACTGACTATAGTTACTTGAGAAATACTCACTTGATGACTCCTTATTTCATCCAAAAATATTAAGTACTACTTCTACAATGTGGATTGTGTGAGCAACTTCCCTTCCTAGTCTCCTTGTAAACTCATTTAGCTTTTCTACTTTTATGAGCTCCTCCACCAAGCCTCATAGATGATAGCATTGTCAATGTCATGCTAGTGGCCATGATGATAGCATAATACCTTGATCAATTAGCTTTCATAGGTGGTGCTCGCTTGAAGTATTCCTTATTTTGAATAGCCTTCTCTAGTTCGGTAATTAACACCTCAAAGGTGTGACTGTATTATTTGTAAATACTCTCGAAGCCTATGGTGAATTGATGGATGATTGGTACTTTTTACCTTATATGCAGGTGGATGTGTCAAATCAAGTAATATAGAATGATTAGAGTATCATTCTCATGAGAATTAAAGAAAAATTGATATTAATTTTTAAGAAGTTGAGCACTAATCTTTAAAAAACCTAGTTTTAATTCAACAAAATGTAAGTGCTTAATTAAAATGACTATCTACTATTTTGGAAGAAATTAAAAAGATTAATTTTTATATTTTAATATTATTATTGAAAATGTATGCATTTTTTTAATTTTAGAAGGAGTAGTCTAAAGTTATAAACTTTTTGAGATTATATATTACATTAAACTAAGTAGTGGATTAATTTCAAGCGTGTAGTATCAACCAAGAGCAAAAATAGTATACCCCCTATGTCTAAATAAGTATAACCAAATGAATCCCTTTACTTAGTTTTTTTGCCTAGTGCCAAGTAAATTTTGATTGGTTACATTGCCCAAATTTTCTTTTAAATGATTACAAATCCTAAAATAGTTATATTTTTAATGTCTATTTAGTGTTTCTGGACTATCTAGGACATTAATGTTTCTTTAGTATATTTGTTTACATTTTTCCTAGTTGTTCTTCTAGAATTTCGTCGATATCTCTAAATTACACTTGATTTTAACTTTGTAATTAGCTAGATCACAAGTAAATGAAGCATGGAGAAAAGCAAAACACCATCTCATTAAAAGAACAAATAATTTTTTATACTATTCCACAAAATATTTTAATACAATACAAACATCCAAATCTCACATAAATTCAGAGCACTTTATAGATTAATGCTTCATAATAAAGAGAAAGAAAGAAATCATATTAAACATAGTAAAATAAGATGTAGGATAAGCAAAAAAAGAAAATGATAAGTAGATTTTCTAAGTCCACTCTTGATCCTCTCGCTTCCTTTGAAATATCCAACATCTCTCACTGAAAATCTTTGATTATCGATCTCCTTCTCTGCCTCTTGTTTAAGAAAACATCTTTCACACTACCCTTACAACACTCTCACAACTCTTGGAGTGTGACTCTCTAAGTGCTTCATCATAAATCTATTCTATCAGGCCGTAGGTTGTGATGCTATTGATGTAACTTTGCGATTTGAAGTGGCACTCTGCTGTTGATTGACGTTGTGGCACTATGCTTCTTCTCACATATTTTTCCTCTAGCATAATGCCATGGTGATGAGCTTGTTGTAAAATTATCCAAAATGAGTTCAAACTAGTGCCCGATCGTTGATGTAATTACCTAGTCGGCCTTGCTATAAATTTGATAATTTAAGCCATGTATAGCACCATGATTCGCTTTTAGCATCTAATAAACCTATTTTTTTATCTTTTGATAATTTTCTTGTTACAATACAAAATATACTTAAAATAAACATATTTTAATATGAAAGCATATGATAAATGAATGAAAATTACATGAAATTTTTACAATTTTAATACTTATTAATGGATTTACAGATTTATGGTTGTGCATCGATGCTTCTCCATACTAAACATATTGTCTTCGTTCTTTATCCTGCCTCCATACTCAAAATATATCCTTTGAGAAATGCTTTAAGGGTGATTGCTTTATCGAGTCCCTAAGTCACCATTGTGATTTGGGAAACTTTATTGTATTCTTTTACATTCTTATATTTTTTGCTGACTCTTATAGCTCCACTAGTGTTCTGGGCTATTGAAGCCTAAGGGAATATCTAAATTGATTTGCTTTATGGCCTTGAGTGAGCATAATTTCTTGAATTACAGGCTTTAAATCCTTAACCTTTAATAATTTCCTTTAAAAGTGAGTAATAAACTTTCTAAGGGATTCACCTAAGTCTTGCTTTATTTGTAGAAGAGTTTAAGAACTCTTCAAGGGTTTCTAGGCACTATAAATTATATGAGAAATATTTTCTTGAATTCCATAAAATAAACAATGATACTAAGTAGTATATGCGACAACCATCTGAGAGCAGACTCCTTGAAAGTGGTGAAGAATAATGGGAATAGTATTTATTTATCCTTTAGTAACTTTCACCTCACTCTTTTGATAAGACTCATCATTGTTCAGCATCCTAGATAATTCTCTTCTAAGATGTTTAGTTTGTTGAGTCTCTGAATTAGAAGGTCCATCATTCTTCCTAGCCTTTACAGATTTATTTCTTACTTTCTTTATATCTCCTTAGACTGTGCGAGTATTCCTATCCTTCATATCATTTAGCTTGTATTGTGTAATAAAGTGTATTTATTTATGCTTTCCATGTTATCTTTTACTAATAGGCCTACTTCATTGAGTACATGACTCTCTGTCCTTATCATCTTTCATGCTTACTTTACCTAAATAGATGTTGAATCTAAATTTGTTCATGGAGTAATGCAGGCTCTTTCTTTAGACATATAGGAAGCAATGCTGGTTTTGGTGGGACAAATTAAATAGAAATTAAAAATAAAAAATACAAAAATTTTGAGAATTTTTACAATTTTAGAGAATAAAAATGTAAGTATGAGGTCAAAGTACAAGGATCTTTCTCTCTCTCAATCTCTCTCTCTGTCCTCAAGGAATACTAAAAGGGAAAAAGTTAAAAAGTCCCTTAAAAGCAGAAAGTGAAAAGTGAATAATCGCTACCTCCTTGAGAATCCCCACTTTTATAAACTAGGAGGTAGCTACATAAGAAAAGTACACATCATATGTTAGTTACATAAGAAGATACACACATAATGGAAAGTAAACAAAGTATTATATGCTGGGTGATGAGTTCTCAGGTGTGGTCATCAATGCCTATGGGGTGAGTTGTCTAATGTGAGTGTTTAGCTACATAGTCGCCTACATGGGCATGTCCCCATATACGAGGTAAGTTTCTTGATTTTGGATGCTTGACTATGGAAATTTTTTCTCATGTTTGCCTGCTTAAAGTGAGTTCTTATGGGTAAGTGACTTGTTTGAATTATGCTTCTCACTCTAGACGTTCCTGTTAATCCTTAGTTATTCTTGAGTACTCTCTAAGTTCATGCATACTCTATGGTTATATAGCTATAACAATTAAAAATGCTTAATCTATAAAAGAAAGAATATAAATTTATTAAATATATGAACCAAACATCAAATAAATATATATTTTTTCTTCTACGATAAGGTTCTTCTAGTAATATATAGTGATAGAGTTCATGTGGCCTCTACAACAAAAGAATAATCTCAAGATGCATTTTCTTACTTAAGAAGTAGAATATTATAATTTTTGTATAACTAAAATAAAATAATAGAATAAATTAAATGGAGTGTGATTAAAACTCATTTTAAAATGATATTTTAGTTAGAATTAGATAAGGATTAGAGGTGTAAGTTAATTTAATTCAAGCGAGCTCAAATATTATTTTTTTTAGACATGTTAAACAAAAGTGTTGATGCATTTATTTTAATATTTAATTTTTTTTTTATTAATCAAATCTATCATGAGTTCTATATATAACATGATCATATGTAAATGGAGTTACATAAATTTTGAAAAAACATTATGTCATACATATATAAATAGAATTATTTTTTAAGTATATATATATATATATATATATAAATCTTTGCATCTATAAAACTATATGTTTGCAAAGAGTTTATTAGTATATAAAGTTGCATCTTTATGCAAGTGCAACCTATCACCTAGCAAGTAGCCTTTTCATCTATTGCCTTATGACTCAAAATTGTTCTTTGAGAGAAGCTCTAAGGTGAGTCTTTTGTTAGGTCCCACTCACAAGTCACTATTATCGGTTGTGGTATTATCATATTTCTCAACCTTCACATTATTCAATAGCTCAAGTAACTTTGCTAGCATTTTGGGCTACTAAAGCCTAAGGGAGTATTTGAATGGGCCTTCCTTAAGGCCTGTGGTGCATCATGTGCAACTACAAGATCTACATCTTTGATTTCCATTTTTTTTAAAATAAGTAATAAACTTCCATAGAGACTCTCCATATTTTTGTAGCATTTGCAGAAGAGCATGTGATGCATTGACAAACTAAGTGAGAAATATTCTCTTAAACTCTGCAATGTAGTAGACATGAGAACCATCTAAGGGCTGCCTTTGACAGTAGTAAAAAATAATCTTCAATTCATAATATAATCCAAATCTAACATTAATGTGGTTGATTCAAAATAGCATATGTGGTTGCTAGGATCAATGCGACTCTTCTAAAATCCTAAATGCAAAATCTTAAACTTATGAGGAGGCTAAGCTTCTATAAATTTTTTTGAAAAGGCACTGGTAGGATTATTATTCATTGGCTTCTCTTTGGTGTTTAGCTCACTTTTTTGATATATTTTGTCATCAATGCTGAGTGGTCATCATAACTCTTTATTCAGTTGTTGAATTCAAGAAGTTATTGATGTAGAGGTAGCTTCATCATCCTTGATCTTTGGACCTTCATTCATCATCATCTCGAGAGATGCTTGGATGAGGCAAGTAATCCTATCCTTCATATTCTTTAGGTCTTGATGTGTGACATATTATTGAGTACTTAGTTCTACACATATCGAGTTATTTCTTCTTGGACTTTTAGTCTCGACTCTTTTCGGCCTTATCCATGCTCACCGCACCTAAAAGGATGCATGATCTAAATTTATCCTTTATGGTGAGAGAAAACCAATTAGGCAATTTAGAAGTAGGGTGATGAGTATGGCTAGAAAAGTAAAATAAGCATGGGAAAAATGAGTAATTCTATTATATTAGAAGATTTGAGTACAAAAATCTCTCTCTTTCCCTCTCTAGGAAAAGTACAAAGGATCATGGAATTATATGGGTGCTAGAAATAAAAAATTTCCAAAAAAGTTCTCCCTGCCTAGAAATCTCTCTTTTTTATATGATTGAGGGGTGGCTACATATAGAATGTCCACTATAGATAACTTTATTACATAAGGAGGTGCTAGCCTATAGAGAGAGTGCTAAGAATTAGGTGGTGAGTTCCCTAAATATAGTCTCCATTATTGATGAGATAAGTAACTTGATGAGTCCCTTAGTGTATATTCATTAGATGCTGATTGCCTTTCTTCAAGCTTCTTCTTATGCTCTCATTATCTTGTGTGAGAATTATTTATATGAAATAGGTCATTAGACTCAAATTATTTGATTGAGATGATTCTTTCCTTGAAATCCCATGATTTAGAGCAATTTTGCTTAGATGAATAGTCCACCATTGTATACATTTAGCTCCTCAATTCTTATACTCCTTGTAGAGGTGACTCGTAAAAGGAATAGAAGAATAGAAAATGATTAATTACAAACATTTAATAGATTTTAAAAAAAAAGTTTTTTTTGCGGTTTTGCATCACATCACCCTTGATTTGATCCATAATTTTTGGCATTTTCTCCATGCTTCAAGATATAAAAGGAGTGCAAGATCTTAAACTTGAATTATTTTTATTACTATTTGTTGTAGAATCAATATTGCTCCTCTTTGTTGAATTCATCCCTACGTACTTGTCATGGATTCTAAAACACCTCATAGTGATGTTGACCTTACAAAACTCTAGCGAGTCTTCAAAGAAAGGAGAAAGAAGACCAATAAATTAGCGGAATTCATTACTCCTCCTCTAGCTGAGATAAGTACTTCAATGACTCTTGCCTAGGATGATGTTGTTATTCCAGGCAAGAGTAGTTGTAGGGACTCACTAACTAAGGTTGACACTCCCCATTTTTGATAAAAAGGACTGCAATAGTGTTGGTAGAGCCATCTTCTACTCTAGGTATGAAGTTGATTCTTAGTATTCTAGAAAGGAGGAAGAAAGTCTTTTTATTTTGCAGAGAAAAGTCCTAGTAAGTAGGTTGGTGAGAACATCTTTTGAGTAAAAAGAGTAGAGGATTATCTTGATGTAGTATAAATTACTTTTTTGTAACTTTATTGTCTCTAACATAATAATCTAAGATCTTTTTATCTCTACATCTTAGTATATCGAGTGTTTAAGCATCCATGGATGGTGATAAATATTAGGGCTGTCAAAAAAGCTCGTTGTTCACGAACAGCTCGTGTTCGGCTCGATATTTAGCTCGTATTCGGCTCGTTCGTTAAGTAAATGAGCCGAACACGAACAAATATTTCAGGCTCGATTTATAAATGAGCCGAACACGAACAATCCTTTGTTCGATCGTGTTCGGCTCGATTTAGCTCGAAATAAATAAATAATTTATATTAAATTTTATTTAAAATATAATTTATATCATTAAATATTTTTAAAATTGATATTTAATTTAATTATAAAATTAGTTAAAATTTTTAAATAAAATAAGCTAAAATATATTAGTAATTATTATTATAGGTTTTTTTTATAATTATGCTTACTGTTTAGGTTTTAGGTCATATTAGTTAATCCCAGTCGTAGGAATTTATATTAACGGCTAGGATTTAAAATAAGACGTGCGATGGAGCGAGCGATATCTGATATTGCCCTAGTCTCTCGACTCGTTCCGCATTTCGACCGCAGCCCTCTCGACTCTCTGCCTCTCGACTCTCTGCCTCTCGACTTTCTGCCCTAATCCTGTAAGTCCCTCGACTCCCTCTCTCGTCTCAGTGTTTTGGCCGTCGAATTTCTACTCTTCTTAGCAAGAGTCTTACGAGTTGTGAGTTTTGCAAGTTGCAAATTGCAATGGTAATATCTATAAGCAATAGCCGAACCTCTGATTCTCGGATTTCTAGGGTTTGGTACCGACCATTATTTTCTTATTTTTATGAAGCTTCTACTTGGGACTCGGTCGACTTTGCATGTCTGCTATCATTATTTTCTTCTTTTATCAAGCTTCTACTTCGGTTTCATGTTAAAAGGAGAAATGCTCTTAAGCTTTTACAATTTGTGACTCGATTTTTCATCAGACTTGAGTCACTTGATATCTCTTATATGTTGTTGTCTCGACCTCGGTATTGAATTGCTTGAAGTGCTTATTCGATTATGCCATGTACGATATTGTACATCTTATGCTATGCTTGTTGTGGATGATTTGGTTATTCTTTGTAGGTTATTAAAATGCACGAAGTGCTTTTCGGTTTGTCTGTCCTGCCATTATTCTTGTCTCTATTTTTTTGGGAGCTATATATTCTCTGCTTTGATTTCTCATTTTCTTTTACTCTTCTCGTTCTCATTCTAATTTGTCTGTCCGCCATTATTACTATCTCATTTGGGAACTATATATTGCAGGCTCTGTTAGGTTTTTTCATATTTTTTTACTCTTCTCATTCTAATTTGTCCTGTTCGGCCATTATTCTGCTGTCTCTATTATTTTGGAAATATATGTTGCAGGCTTTGTTTGATTTTTCAGTTTCTGTTGGCATGGATAGTTGGATACTATTTATTTTGGTTCGGCCATTACTTTGTTGTCTCTGTTGGCATGGATACTATTTATTTCTGTTCGGCCATTATTTTGTTTAGTCTGTTGGCATCAATGGCATGGATACTATTTATTGAGCTGATTTGGTGCTGATAGTAGATTAGCTTAATTATGTATATCTTGGAGTTGCAATTTTTTTTGAGCTGATTAAATGAGAAGAGTAACAGAATATTGAATATGGAGTTTAGTATGGAGATTGGAGAGTGTATGTGTATGTGGTCCTAACTCATATTTTCTTTTTTATTTAGTGTACAATCATGTCTAATGTGGATCATTCTCAGTCTGCATCATGTGGTGATGATTTAGTTGTAGGTAATGATATACCAAGTACTTCACAACAAGTTGAATCGAGGAGCATACACTTGAGACTACTAGTCGATGTCAACCCAGAGTAGGAAGAGAGTATCTTCGGTGTGGGAGTATTTCATAGAAACCACTTATTTAAGGAGAGTATACCATCTTTACAATGCATATATTGTCAGAAATTTCATAAATCAAAAGCGGCACAACTTCACAACTTTTGGGAATGTGAAGGAATGTGAAAAATCAAGGCCAAGAATAAGCGGGTTGTTGAATTGGCGGACAAAAGGAAAAAAATTAAATTTTATGCCTTTTGATGTCGACTCAAATTGAGATTCCATTATTCCATGACCCCAAAATTATGATCATCTTGATTAGGGAGATAATTGCAAAGATGATTATTGTGCGTGAGTATCCATTTAGGATGGTTGAGCATATGTGGTTTAATATTCTTTTGAAGGTATTGAATCCCAATTATGAGAAGGTATCTAGAAACACAATTAGAAGTGATTGCATAAAAGTTTATGAAAAGGAAAAAGAGATTGAAAACTTTTCTTAAGAGCATTCATAGAGTTTCTTTGACTTCTGATTGTTGGACATCAAATCAAACAGTGGGCTACATGTGCTTAACAATTCACTTTATTGATGATTCTTGGCAGTTGCATAAGAGAATCATCAGCTTTATTGAGCTTGATCCTCCACACACGGGTACTTTTATTTGTGATGCTATATGTGATTATTTGCTAGATTGGAATTTGCAGGACAAGGTATCTACTATCACACTGGATAATGCTAGTAATAATGATGTTGCTGCAAATGCTTTAAAAAATAATTTTCAGTCAAGAGGAAGTTACATTTTCGGGATCATTTCTTTCATGTTGATGTTGTGCTCACATCTTGAATATCGGTTCAAGATGGTTTGAAAGAGGTGCAACAAATAACGTTAAAATAAGGAGAGAAATACCTCAAAAAATCTCCTTCTCATTTACATAAGTTTGTTGAAGTGGCGAAATAGTTAGGGGTCTCTACTTCAAAGGATTATGTATTGATGTTCTACAAGGTAGAACTCCACTTACTTAATGCTTGATTCGCTTTTATTTATGCAATGTGTTCATTCATTATGCGTCGAGATTCTAACTACAAGTGGTTACCTTAGATTGAATGGCATAGCTATGAGCGATTAGAAGGTTTCTTTCTATTTTCCATATTGTGAAAAATGGTTTGAGTTCTTCTTATCCAACTACCAATTTGTTTCTTCCTATAGTCATGCATGTTAAGAAATTGCTTAACGAAGAGTGCAATTCCTTGGATCAATTTGTCAAGCAAATGGCCACTACTATGAAAATTAAATTTGACAAATATTGGGAGAATGCAATCTACTCATGGTTGTGGCTGCAGTGCTTGATCCATGCCTCAAAATGAAATTCATTACTTTTACATTTCCTAAAATATACTCTAATTTTGAGGTAGAGTCCAAGATAAAGAGCGTTGAGGATGTTATTTGGGAGATATATAATCAATATTCAGTAGATAATAGTGCTTCAAGCTCTTCAGCAGTTAGTGGATCATCACAAGCAATAGTTGATGTGCCCTTTTCATCAAACTTTGACTGTATGTTAGGATTTGCTGATTTTGTTGTTGCTTCAGGTTCTATTCAGCCATCAAAATCTGATTTGCAAATATATTTGGAGGAAGGATTATTTTTGAGCAATAATGATTCTTTTGATATTCTTGAGTGGTGAAAGATGAATACTCTCAAGTATCCTATTTTGTCCAAGATGGCTAGGGATGTTTTAACAATTCCCATCACCACCGTTGCATCCGAATCTACATTTAGTGCTGGTGGTAGAGTTCTTGATGATTATAGGAGCTCTTTATCACCAAAAATAGTCAATGCACTTGTATGTACAGCTAGTTAGATTAGAGGCACTCAACCCAACATTGAAGATCCTTTGGTACTTTTCCAACTAAATTTAGTCTATTTAATAAATTTGATAAATTTCATTCTATAATGTCATTATCTACTTTTATTTCAGCAAGAGTTAATGGAGGAGGAGAACCTTTATGTTAAACTACCGGAAAATATTTAGCTTTGGAGAAGGATACAACCATATCAAGCAGTTTCTGAAAGATATTACTGCTTGGAGCATCTTACTTACCTATGTTGTTTCTATGCATTGTATTAGTGTTCATTATGCTGGTTGCAATACTTATTTTGATGATTTACTGTTTGGTTGTTGGATTTTAGCTGATAATGACTGGTGAGTGGTGGCTGGCTTTTGACATGCTCCTTGTCTCACCTATTAGTTCTTGGGCTGCTGCTGATATTCACTTTAACTCTATCTTTGAGCTGACATTTTCCTTTTATTTCGGAGTTATCTTTTATTTTATTTTTCAGCATGAAGAGGCTTTTTGGCATTTTTGCTGACATTTTCTGATTCAGCAGGTCCCTTTAGTGGGATCTTATTGTGGGAGGCTTTCTTCTTTTCTTCCACTTACGAAGGTTGTTTTTTGAGCTTTCTTATAGCAGAATGAATTTTTTGGTAAATTTTATCTAGCCTAACTAAGCATGTGCCCTTACAATTAAAGCATATGACATTGTGAATGGTAACAATTGATAAATGTTAAAAATGTTTTACCAAGAAATCAAATGAGTTAATCACACCATCTTCACAATTTTAGATGTAATTTCAATAGTTTCAAACATGGGCGTGTTATCACTTAAAAGGATATATTTGCTATATTTTAATGTCAAGTTTGTTTTCATGGTTTGATATAAGATCAAGTTGGGTGATTGTTGGATGCCCTTAAGTTCATTTCAAGGGTTATCTATTATTTCTATCCGCTGCTATGATAGTATTATCGAAGGCTCAATTTTGAGTTGAATTTTTCAAGCCATGTAGATTGTTTTGAGATTATGTCGCTATAGGCTATAGCATATCCCTCCCATATGATTTCTCTATTATGGGAATTCTGTAGATGCACATTGTGGGATTCTTGATAGCACCTTTTGTTGTTGCATTGTTATTATAGGAAGATGAGTAGATGACAACCTTTTCTTTAAAATTGATCGAATGATTTTGTATCATGAATTTTATAAGGTTGATCTTGTGCTAAACATATCTACTAACTTAAGGATGAGGGTTATGACTAGATGTTCTAAGATATTGTTAATTTTCAGGTTTTGCTCATAAAATTTTACTTGCCGGTTTTAGTTTTACGTGTTATTTATGTGATTCTTTTGAGTGCAATCCAAGTGCAACTATCTAATTTTAAGGGAAGTCTTCTCTTTGTACTTATGTGAGATTGAATTTCCTAGTTTGGTAACTTCTTTCCTTGATCAGAGTTCTTTTACATACTTTCTTATTGACTTTCCGGTGCTTGATTTTGTTCAAAATGACTTTATAATTCAATTACAATTCTTGGTAATTTTACATAGTTGAAATTTCTTATCATATATATATTTTTCAACCCTTTACTGTTTCTTCTAATATCTTTCGTATTCCCATCTCTTCTCCGATAAAATTCTGTAATTCTGTGGTAATTTAGTTTGGGGGTATCTTTGTCTTCCTTCTGATGCTAGTTTAACCGCAAGGAGGTTTTCTTTGGTGGTTTGGTCTTTATTTGCTTGCTGGTTTTGCTCTTTCTGCGTTACACATTTGCTGGCTAGTTTTATTCTTTGCATCCTTATTGGGCTACGATAAGATCTTTTGATGCTACACTTGGTCAATTTAGAATAGATATTTTGTGTAATATCACTTGTGATATTACACATTAATGATGATGAAAACTATAAATAGATGTATGAGATGTAACTTAGCTTGATATTTGGCTGTATGTATTTTCAAACATTTAATTTAATTTTTTGTGATTACATTTTGTCAATTTTCTGAATGTCTATCATTTAATCAATGATAGTTAGCTTAATAGTTTAGATTTTTTTGAACACATGCTGCACTTATTTTTAATTTTTTTTGTGATTTCATTGTCATTTTTTTGAGATTTCATTTTTGTCAATTTGGAACAAATGCTACACTTATTTTTATTTTTTTATAGATCCTAGTCTTATTAATATTAATCTTTCATTTTATCATCTTTTGTGATTTCATTATCATTTTTTTGTGATTTTATTTTGTCAATTTAGAACAAATGCTACACTTATTTTCATTTTTTTACAGATCCTAGTCTTATTAATATTAATCTTTCATTTTATCATCTTTTGTGATTTCATTGTCATTTTTGTGATTTCATTTTGTCAATTTGGAACAAATATTACACTTATTTTATTTTTTATAGATCCTAGTCTTATTAATATTAATCTTTCATTTTATCATCTTTTGAATGTCAATATTCATACGACCATTAAAAATTGACATCAATGATTATTTATTTTAGTTTGCCCACTCATAATATTTATTTTATAATTTTTTTGTTAGTTTTGTTAACATAAAGTCACAGTTTTGAAGATTCAAGATTGGTTGGATTTTGAAGATATGAAAGCTTGAAGAAAGTATAAAGCTTTGATTAGAAATTGATATTTGGAAATTGTAATTTCATTATTTTCTTAGCTTTTATTTTTTGAAATTGTAAGTTGTAAATTATATAAGTTTGAATTTGTAAATTTGTATATGCATATATGATATATGATCTTGTAAATTTTGTTAGGTTATAAATTAATATTTGAAGTTGTGTTCAATTATGTGTAAAAAAGTGATTTTGAATCTCTTATTGAAAATCATTTAATTTAATAAAATAAATTTTAACTGTATATAATTTTGATTTTTAAATCTTTGAATGAATCTCTAATTCTAATTTTTTTGTGTAACAAAGTTTTTTTTAGTGTAAAATAATAATTATGATTGTATATAATTATTTTGTATAATTGTATATTTTTTAGCTTTAATTCTTGTCAATAGTATTTCGCTTTTCACTTTGCATAAGATTTTAATAATTATTTTTAATTAAAAATAAAAAAAATAAAAATTATTAAAATATAAAATTGAGCTAATTTCGAGCCGAACACGAATATTTTTTCGAGCCGAACATGAACAGACTATAAACGAGCTATTTTGAACACGAGCCAATTTCGAACAAAAAAAAATAATAAATGAGCCGAATACGAACAACAGCTCGGCTCGCTCGAGTTCGGCTCGTTTACACCCCTAGTGATAATGAGAACTTGACCCACTCTAGCTACACCATAGTGGGTATTAATGATCGAGTTAGTCGAGGCCATTAGAAATAATGATTATTTTAAGCGACCACTACCATTAAAGGTAGATGGACTTTATGATTGCTCGAGATATTATTCCTAGCATTATGATTATTGGCATAATATTGAAGATTATCTCCACTTGAATTGATAAAGGAGCTCATCAAGACTGAAAAGCCAAAGAGTTTATCAAAAGGCCTATAAAGGAAGATTCTAAGACATGCAATAAACCCACCTCAGCTCATGTGATTCATATTGCTAGAGCAGTATCGCTCTCTTTGAAGGAGATGAAGAGTCATGAAAACCCTCAAGCAACTCAAAATAGATGATGTTAACTTAGCTGAAATGGTGCAAACACTAAATACTCAAGTTGTGCCAATTATCTTTTTGGAGAAAGAATGACCTATAGTTGGTAATCCTTACAATGATGTAGTCTTCATCTTGACACAAATCACTAACTATCAAATCTTAAGCATCTTGATCGACATTGAGATCTTGATCAACATCATTTTTTTAAGTCCATATTTGATAAAATAAACTCGAAAAGTTCTAAACTCGCCCCTACAGGAGGAACCCTTTATGGGTTGTCTAGAGAAAGAAGAGAAACTAATGGAATCATTACTCTCCTAGTGACTTGGGGAGAAGGAGAAAGACAATTTACAATAATGACCAATTATTTATTTTGGATACACTCATCACTTACATCATAATCTTTGGCAAACCATTGCTCAACACATTCAGGTGGGTGGTATGAACTTACCACATGGCTTTTAAGTTTTCAATTAGAGGAGAAGGGATTATTATCCATATAAATTTAGGTCAATTTAAAGCATGTTACCTATGAGCAGTGGGAAACTCACATAAAGTAGAGGAGATATTACTACACAAAGTCACATGTATCAGAGTTGAATTTTCTAAAGAAATGATGGAAGTATTGACCATAGTAAACCCTTAGTGAGTCCTCAAGATCAATTCAATCTTCAACAACAAGTAGAAAATAACCTTGGTCCATTCCTTGAAAGAAGATATCAATGTATTTGCTTGGACTTCCACTGAATTGCTCGTCATCGACATCAATATCCTTTGTCAAAGGCTTAATATAAAGAAGAATGCATAGCTGATCAAGTAGAATATAAGAAAATCATGGCACTACTTCTCAAGATGATCAAAGAAGAAGTCATCAAATTACTTAAGCTTGACTTCGCAAAAGAAGTCCAATAGCTATAGTGGATGTCAAATGTAGTGATGGTGCAAAATTCAAATGACAAATAGAGGATGTAGAATTCACCAACCTGAATTTTATGTGGCCAAAAGATGGGTACCTTTTTCCAAGAATTGATGCACTTGTTAACACAGTGGTAGGTTAGTATTTAAACAAAATATTTCAAAGATGGTGGCTTGGAATTGAAGAAAGTAGATGCACTGACTTACCATAATATGCAAGGTAAACTCACTCACACTTAATATGGCTATTATTATCAAAACACTTGGAATGCAAGAAACTTAAAAAAAGTTTTATCCATAAGATAAATTTTATTCTTGTATTCACTTTATTTTTATTAAGTTGTTAGTCTATATCAATAAAATTTTATTATTTACCTAATAAATTTGTTTCCCTTAAATTATATACTTAAGAAAAGTGGCTACTAAATATATCAATTAACTTGTCCAATAATTGTTTAACACTACATACATCAAAGATATTCAATGAGTAATAAGAATTTAAGTTAATGATTAGATGTTGTGGGTTCACCTAGGTCATTCGACATGCGACTCTTAGCAACCCAAGTAATGAACTTTCTGAGTCATTTTTGGCTTGAAGTAAATGAAGGTCAACCCAAATGCATGTTATAAAATGAAGGTCAACCCAAATGCATGTTATAAATGGGTTGGGGTGGCAATGATCATAAAACATAATTATTAACAAGGAGTTACATGATGATTTAAGTCATTTGCATACATTTGGCCCATGTAAACTTGTTTGACAAGCCATACTTGGCCCAAATAAAAGATTGAAAACTAGGTGAGCCACTTCTATCTTTAGTAGAAATTGACTTAGTAGTATACATAAAATAAATATTAAATAAATGCACCTACTCACCCCATTCACTTTATAAATCATAATAAAAGACCAACACTTTATGGTAGCGACTAAGCATAAAATCGTCATTCTGTGAGGTCAACAACTACAAATAAATGACTAATAGTTCATGGCTGGAAACTCAAGTATAAGATCAACATCCCAAGAGGTCGGCAACTACAAATAAATAACCAACACTCTATGACCGCAACTCAAATATAAGATTAACACCTTATGAGGCCAATAATTGCAACTAAAAGACCAATGCTTCATGGTTTGAGACTTAAGCATTATATGATGTCAACAACTACAAATAAATTACTAACACTTTATGGTTAGCAATCCAAGCATAAGATCAACACCTCATGAGGTTGTCAATTATATATAAAATACTAGCACTCCATTATTGGTGACTCAATCATAAGACTGACACCTCATGAGGTTGGCAGCTATAAATAAAAGATCAATACTCTATGATTGGCAGTAGTGTTCTCCTATAATAATGTTCACCTCACGAGGTTTGTTAGTTTTATTTTGTAGCCTTAGATTGAAGATAAGTATAACACTAGCTTATGACACAGTTGTCATCTCTTTATAGAAATGGCTAGTTAAAACTTTGATCAAAGAGTTTGGGTCTTTGATTTACCAAATTGTCTTGCTATTCCTCTTGAATGAAATTCAAAGATAAGGAGTTCTCTTATGAATGTTCTAGAGATACATAGCTTTTTACCTTTATAAATATACCCATCAATGATGAAAAAAGGGTTACTGAAAGTTAAAGGTTTGGATTCATTTTATAGATAAATTATATGAAAGTTTGGGCAAACTTTATAATCTTCTCTTAAAGCCTTAAATCTAGGGATTTAAAATTTTAAGGATGAAATGACTAAAGATGCCCTAAATAAAGCATCTGCTAGTTTATTTTCTATTCCAAGTTAGTGTTTAAGTTTAGAAAAAAAGTCTTGAAGGTATTCAACCAATTTAGCAAGTCTATGGTTCGATTTCTTTTAAGAATTGATAAATTTTAGAGCATGATAATCTATGTTTAGAATAAACTACTTGTGAAAATGATAATGTCATCAGTGCTTAAAAGTTTGAGTCATTGAATAAAATTCTCGATTATAAGTAGAATACTTATGTTTAGCGTCATTCATCTTCATGCAGAAGAAAGTAAAATAATAATTTTTTTTGACTAATACTCCACTAATTTCAACACCTAACTGATTTGTGCCATGGCTTTTTCAGTATCTGTAGTCCAAGCAAACTTATCTTTTTTTAAAATATTAGTGATAAGGGATACCATAGTGATGAACAACTTAATGAACCTTCTATATAAAGTGGCTAATCCATGAAAACTTTTTACATCCATAATAGTTTTCTGAGGCCATTCCATAATTGATTTAATTTTTGTAGGATCTGCCTTTAATCCATCATCATGCACGATAAAATCTATGAAGATAACTTCAGGTTTGTGAAAAATAAGTACTTCTTAAGGTTTACGTATAATTTTTCTACTCTTACTTTCTCTAAGATCATCTTTAGGTGATGTAATTGTGATTTCTCATTAAGGTTATATATAAGAATAAAATCAAAATAAATCATAAGGAAATGACCAATAAATGGTTTCAATTTAGTGTCCAACAGTCTCATAAATGTTCTGGTGTGTTCAAAGGGTGAAATCACATAACTAACCATTCATAAAGACTTTCGAGAGTTTTGAATGTTATATTCCATTCATCTCATAGTCTAATTCTTATCTGGTGATATCCAATTTTTAAATAAATCTTGGAGAATAAAGATGAACCAAAAATAAGGTCAAGCATATCATTTATCCTAGTTATAAGAAACCTATATTTTATTATGATCTGATTCACTACTCTACTGTCAATATATATTCTCCAAGTTCCATCCTTCTTATGGTTTAAAAGGGCTGGTATCAACCAAGGACTAAAACTTTCTTGGATTAAATAATACTTTAAGAGTTCATTGAGTTGTTATTTTAATTACGGACACTCTATTGGATTTATCTTATAATATGATAAATTAGGTATCTGTGAATTAGGAATAAAGTCTATAGCATGTTGTATGCCCTTAGAGACGATAATTTATTAGGTAAGTAATTAGGAATAAAATTAGCAAATTTAGACATTAAATTTAAGAATATAATAGATATGTGGTGTTCCTTGGTAATAAAAGAAACTTCATGAAGATGTCCGATAAATAATGAAGTGAGATTAGTGAATTATATTTTCTATTCCAACTATAATTTTCTATTGCTTTCTTGGATTAAACAATAATTTTCTATTACAACTATATACTTAAAACCTAAGGGTTTAATGTGAATTTTAAGAGATTCGATCATATCAAAGGTGTAGATTGGAGTTATCCATCCCATCATTAGGTGGATATATCATGATCAACTAAAGTTTAGCATTTTTCTTCTAACTAGATTTAGGTTGTAGTTCAATATTGGGCATATGTGGAGGTGTGGGTAGAATTCTATGCAGGGGTGTAATTGGCCTCTTTTTAGTGGGTTTTACTAGGAATAATTTAACGGTGTTTTCATTGTGCTTGAATACATAAGTGTTTTCATAGCCATAATGAATCACATTTAAATCATAAAGTCACAGTCTTTCTAATAATATATTTTTATTTCCATCGAAAAGACATCACACCAGATTTGTTCAACATAACTACATATCTTAATGAGAATAAGACATCTATAAGTGATAGGTAGAGATGTATGGTTCACCAAATAGACATGAAATGATTTTGGGTAAGGTTTAGTTATATGATTTGCTCTAATAATAACATGGGTTGATTTAATGTTCATAGCACTATCTCCATCTATTACTAATTTGCATGTATTTTCCTTACATAAGTTGTACATTACAAAAATATTTCTCCTCCTCCAATCTTTTTCTTCCATAGAAATAGTCATACACCTCTGGCGCATTAATTTATTTATAATGGGATCCACTTCATCTAATGTATCATCATGTATCTCTATCCACCTCTTATTTTAGTTCTTCCATCTCATTTAATAATATTATTTTGGCCCCATATTGATTCTATATATGAACCCTTCTTATGACATTTGAAGTAGGCTATCTCTCTCTTATTTTTAAAGTTTCTATGGAGGTTGGATGGGATTGGTTGTTAGAGGTAGAAGAGTTAGGTCTAGTAGTAGACCTTTAAGGAAGAGATATGGATGAGTATTTGATGACATTTGAGCCTTAATCTTAGATATGAAAGATGTTTTCTTATGGTTTCAAGGAGTAAAGCATAGTGAAAGGCACCCTCTAATGTTTCTGGATCATGAAACTAAACTTTATTTCTAATATATCCTCTTAGGATAATAATAAACTTGTTGGCTAACTATCACTTATATTCAATGCAATGTATCCTAGCTACTAAGTCATCAAATGTATTCATATACTCAACTACTTGAATGCTTTCTTATTTAAGAGTTGTTAAATGTTCATGCAACTTCTTATCATGATTTCAAGGATAATATTTGGCCAATAACATATTTTTTTTTCCAGTGTCATAAGATTTCTACCAAATATTTCTTCCTTAGCCAAAATATTATTCCAATAAAATTTCACATGGCCCAATAACTTGATTTTAATAAATGTGGTTATTTTCATCTAAAAATGAAATAAATTAAACATGATTCTAATGATTATCTACTTAAATAAAATAACATTGGCACTTTTCAATCCACCACCTAAGTCTTGTCACGATAACCTTCAATTTTAAAGGGCAAGAAAACTACCTCCAAGAACCATAATTGTTTAAGTGAGGGAATGGTTATGGAGCAAAAAATTACACCAAATGTGGGATGCCTTAAAATTTATAAAATGTGAATCATCTTCTTTTTTCTCACTCTCCTCTACCACCTACCCTATTCTTGGTGTCAACCTCTCTACTTTTCTTTCACAGAGCATTCTCCTTATGCAGATAAGATTGAAGTTTACTACCATTAACTTTAAGTAAAAGTTTTTGGAAATTCTTTCTTTATATAATTTTCTCTCTAAAAAGTAAATTTAAAAGATTTTTACCATCGATCTTGGATCCGATAAGAAATAAAGAGGATTACCTTCATTGACCTTGGATCCGAAGCAAAAAAGAAAAAAACATAAGAACAAAATTCTAGAATCTTGAAATTTGAAGACTTCCACTATTGAACTTGGTTCCTGAGAAGAAAAATGCTCCCTCCATTGATCTTGGATTCATAATAAAGGAGAAGAGTGCTTTTACACTAAATAATTAAAAATCTAACACTACTAAAATGTATGATGTCAAATTTTTGTAAATATGTTAAACTCATCAAGAATTTGGTTCAAAAATTGGGTTCCCACTCTATAGCATTGTGGCACCACGATCCAGCGCCGAGGCATTGAGCTCTCATGAATGAAATCTTTGGCAACCTATCTTGTAGTACCAAGGGGCCAAATATCAAGCACAATAGTGCCAAGCTCTCTAGTTCATATCTTATTTGCAGCATCACAACATTGTATTTTAGTATTGTAGTGCCAAGCATGTGGGCTAATTTCTTTCTTGTAGCACTACATCGCTATATTTCAATGTCACAGTGCCAAGCTCTCGCATTTCACCTTTTTTTAGCACAGTGTCGTAACACTATTCTTCCAACACCGAGGCACTCTATCATGAAACCCATTCTATCATCGAACTTGGTTCTGGTGTGAAACAAAATTCTCCCTCTATTGATCTTGAATCTAGGATAGGTGCTAATGCACTAAAAATAATGAAATCTAGCACCGCTAAGGTGTTATACTACCAAAATTTTAAAATTTTCCAAAACTTTTAAATCTAAAGCACTGATGAAATAAGCAACATTGTGGGTCCAATGTAATGCCCTCGAGAATCTTAAATCTTAGGTGGCATCTAATAATGCCATGACGTCAATATTCTAGCTCACTACTACGCCTTATGAAAGTTAAGCTTAGAGTGCATTACAACACCATGGCATATTCTATCGAGGACTCGGTAAAATTTAAACTATGATACTCTTCTAATAGCGCCAAGGCATAGATATCCCAAAGTTGAGGTGCTACACTCTCAACAAATTAAGCTTTAGGAACCAACTGATAGTGAAAAGCATATATCCTAGTTACCTCACGATATTGCTAGTGGGCATTAACTTGATAAAAATAAAATAATGCAAAGCTTTGGCCTCACTAGTGAGGTCATGATAAGAAAATTAATGATTTTATCCACTCATTTTTTTCACTAGACATTTGAATTTTTAATAGTGAGAAAACTAAGGATTTTATGAAAATCTAGTTGATTATTATAATAAAAAAGATATTGATTGTAATATATATCATGTAAATTGTAATATACATTAATAGCACTACTATCAAAACTTACTAGTTTTCTCCAAATGAAAACTCTATTATTCTTGTGCTCCTTCGCATTGGCGAAGAACTCTCACACCACAGGGATGATGCAAGATATGCTATCATAGGCTAGCCTCTCCTAGCCACATTAATTGATAATCCTCTCAGTGCTCCCTCTTGAATTAATGAAGCTCCTCTCTGGGATGAGGTGTTTGTGTAGGAGATCATGTGATATCTTTCTTCTACCTCGACACTAACAAATCTGTTTGTGCTACTGATAGCTGCCCTATTCTTGCCCTTGCTAATGTACTTGATTGGCATGTTGGCTTTCCTAAAATGAAGTAAAAGATAAGAGAGGAAAGGATGCAAGAGAACTCTAGAAAGAAACCAAAGCTCTTTAGAATGAAAAATTCAAAGCCTAAGGGTCCTATTAGCCCTAATGTCATGATGCTTGTTTTTTTTGTTGAGGAACTAGCCTCTCTTATTCTAAGACACGACTAACAGCGTGGTGTTGAACATGCGGCGGTCAATGTACCGAATGGTTATTGTGCTTGTCAAAAATGGTAATTATTATCATTTATAATAACTAATTTTGTAATCAATGTAGTTCAAAAATGATGTCAGACATTGATATCCCACTGCGATGCTCTGACATAGCATCGTAGCTCTGGTCAAAAGTTTGTCCTTTTTCATTTAAATGGCATGCGTGCCAAATTCACTGAATCAATTTTTGACTAGAGCTGTAGTGCCTAATACAATGCCAAGGCACCAATCAATCGGTTATTCCAATCTCATGCTAGGTTAAGCATTGCAGCGCCAGCCTTATAGTGTCGAGGCATTGACCCCATGGGTTTTTAAAATATGGTTCCTACCTTTGGATGCTATAGTGCTAGTTACTTAATGCCAAGGTGTCATTTTAATAGCACCGAGGTGCTTCCATAATACAACCTAGACACTAGTGCCGAGGCACTGTCCCCCTCAGAACCACAAATTAATATTCACTATGAAAATAGAAAATCATATAAATATGGCATTCCAAAAGGTTGTAAGTCCAATATGTATATTTTCCACATGAATAATCTAAATAAAGATGGCATTCCAAAGGGATGTAAGTCCAAGCTATCCGTTTTCCATGCAAATGACCCTATAAACTTGGCATTCCAAAGGGATGTAAGTCCAAGCTATCCATTTTCCATGCAAATGACCCTATAAACTGCATTCCAATGAATGTAAGTCTATTTTTTTGTTCACCAAGCAAACACCATACTGGAATTCCAAAGGATGTAAGTTTAATTTACTTGTTTGCCATGCACGAACACCCAACTTGCATTCCAAAGAGTTGTATGCCTAATCTACTCATTCGCCATGCAAACAACCTATATCCATATGACATTCCAAAAGGATGTAAGTTTAATCTACTCGATCTCCATGCAAATAACATATATTCATATGACATTCCAAAGGGATTTAAGCACAATATATTCATTCATCATGCAAATAACCTTATAAAGGTGGCATTTCAAAGGGATGTAAATGCAATCTATCTGTTTGCCTCACAAATGACATAATTTTGGCTTTTTAATGTATGTAAGTTCAATCTATCTATTTTCCAAGCGAACACCCTAATGGCATTTGAAAGGGATGTAATTCTAATCTACTTGTTCACCATGGGAACACCTATTGGCATTCCAATGAGATGTAAGTCCAATCTACTCGTTCGCCATGCAAACAACTTATATCCATATGGCATTCTAAAGGGACCTAAGTCCAATCTACTTGTTCACCATGCAAACAATCTATATCCATATGACATTCCAAAAGGATGTTAGTCCAATCTACTCATTCGCCATGCCAACACCTTGCTAGCATTCCAAAAGCATGTAAGTCCAATACTATTTTTCCATGAGAAGAACTTACATCCTTATGACATTCCAAAAGGTTGAAAGTCCAATCTACTCATTCACCATGCAAACACCCATACACTAAAACTCTGGTCTACTTGAGATATCTAGGATGAGGCAACCCATGGGCTGACATTATGGTATAGCCTTCTAATGTTGGTAGAATAATGTTATCCAGGATGTAACCATGGGATCTTGATCAAAACTATTCTCTTATTCCCATTACATAGTCATCTATACTATGCCATACACACTATTAAACACCAATTAATATCAGAAAGATATGTCTGTTTCCAACCTTAATCGAGAGTTCTCTCTTACTATGGTAAGAGGGGTAATTGAATATGAATGTTTGTGTTCATAAGAAGTAGAACCCATATCTAAATAAAACTTAACATAATGTTATAGAAAATCTAGTTGAATATATATCAATCTACCTCATAATAAACATACTCCTATGCATCCAATAAAGACTGCATAGAGTTTTCGTAAAATGTATTTTTTTCTAAGCGATCAGATTTGTGGCAACTCTACTAGGGATTACTTCTCTCTTCATCTATGATTAGAAAATTTAAAATATATGGTGTTGTCATAGACTTAAATAGGGGATTATAATATCTTAAAAGTCAATTAGGTTCAAAAACTCAAATGGAAAATATCACAAACATGATGACTACTAAGTTAGAACGAGGGGGTGGGATGTCCACTATAATATTTCTTAGCAATAATCAACATTGGTTCCGTTGGAGCTACTCTCTAGTTTAGAATAATTTTTGAGGTTTTCTAGTTTTAACTTGTTGGACTTATTAATGAGCCTATCATTAAGAACACTAGAATGACAAAGGCATTCAATAAAGGAAAGAAGCCTAATGTGATCATTCTGAACAAGCCTAAGTCTAAAACCCTAAACTCAAAGAGAGATTATATTTTTAATAGCCTGTCGAAGGCAGTTTTGATAATGTCTAGTAAGGATAAGGTGGCTATCAAACCCAAGCTGAAGTCCATAATCATTAATGCACTTAGCAGTGCATTAGGGGATCCTACTATCCCACAAGATGCCACTTTTTCTATAGATAGTAATGACCATGTAACATCTTCCTCAGGCACTAACATGTCCAAGAGAGCTCGAAGAAAGTATAATGCTTCTTGCAGAGCTACCAAATTGCTTGTTTATTCTGAACAATAGTATGATCCACTCATTGAAGCAAATATACCCACCAATAACAAATTTGATCGAGTTTGATGGGACAAGAGAGGCAACTCTAGATGAGCTATAAAGGAGCCTTTCTGGAATAAACATACACATCCCAGGTCATAATATAAACCATGGAAGGAAGAGATCATCTTCTCCAAAATCTACAAAGTCTTGAAGGTTGTTAAAATAAAAACCTTCAAAGAAGAATCAAGAAGTTGGTGAGCTAGGTCGCCAACCCACCAAATTCTTACTATAAGAGAGGTTAGAATATTAAAAAATATTGTGCCCATTTAGAGCTAGGCTCTAAGTCTACAGGTATTATAGTCAGAGAACACTGACAACGAGCCCTTAGAAACAAAAATACTAAGTGGCCAATTGTTGGAATGTCCTAACAACTGCCATAAAAAAGTGATCTAATTCATTTAATAAACACCAGGGTGTTACATCTAAGATACATTCCTAGAGATCCACCATTAGAAGGTCTCAATCGATTTGGGTACTTAAAGAATCCCAAGTCATCAACAATGAGACAACTCAATATGAGCCGACTCCACTAGATGACAAAGGAACTAAATCTCCTATCATCAACTGGAAATGCAAGTCTAAAAAAAGTCGAAGGGGATGATGAGGTGGATAATCAACTCTTCTGGAAAGATGAAGATTTCCCAATCAAAGAAAAGCAACCAATTTCAAACTTCCAAAATAATGAAGACTTGATTAAATGGAAGTCAAAGTTATTTGCATGGTTGTTACACATTTATGAAATACAAACATGACATTCGTACAACAAAATGAGGAAGAACATCAAGGGAACCTGAATCATTAACAACCAGAAGGTTAAGCTCCCATAAAAGTTGGAAGTAATTGAAAAGCTAAACGAAGTTGTAACAAGGTCACAATGACAAATGGGTTCTCAACTCCAAAGAATAGATGAAAATTAGCCGATTAACAACTATCTTAATGAAATGATTGGGCTGATGAAAGACTATTTGGTCAACTTAAGCTCATAGCAACTACAATGCAACAATTGCCTTTGAGAAATCCTCTGGAGATAGTCAATCTAATAGTTGAAATTTGAGGCATGCAAAATACTACACCCAACTTGCCAACAACTTCAATTCAAAGGCAAGAAGCCTCAAGAGAAGCTAAATTAAATGCCCATCAAGAGGCCGATGTTATCATCAAATCTCAAGTAGAAGATCTAATCAACCAAAAAGTTAAAGGAGTCATCGCTTCAAAAGCTACTAAATAACTAGTCAGGGACCAACCTAATATGGTTGAATATGACCAAGTACAATATCTTAAAGGTACATTGTGCTAAAATTGAACACTTTTTCAGGCACAAAAAATCCACAACAACATCTAGCTCAATTCAAAGCCACTTGTGGAAATATTGAAGGGAATGATGTCTTGTTGTTATGATAATTTATTAATAGTTTCTAACACAGCCTTCGAATGGTATGCTGAGTTACCCAATGACTTAGTAAAGAACTTCTTTGAGTTGGAAATACTTTTTGTTAAGAGATTTATAGGTGCAACCAAGAAAGTAAAAACACCAGTTCTCACCTTAGAAAAGATAAAGAAAGATGAAAGTGTTACAAAATATATTACAAGATGGAGAAATATTAGCAATAAATGAGATCAACAACTCATAGAAAGGCATATAAGAGAACTCATGGAAAACATTGATGATCAGATGGCTCCATATCTAGCCATAGCTATGATTAATACATTCCAAGAATTATTGGATCATGTAGCCAAATTTGAAAGATTGCCCAAGCAGAAAGGCCTTGGTGACAACTATAATAATAATCTCTTTGGGAAAGGAAAATAACCAAAATTGCATGATTCAAAGAAGAATGATGTGAATACAACATTCACATTCATGGTTGACAAAAAGAGAAATGGAGGTGTGGAAACCTCGCAACCAATAGGAAAGCTGATAGAAGATAAGAAACATGGGCTAACTCTCTATGAGAAGATCTCTAAGCAGAACTCATTCAAAAATGAACGTACTGCTAAGATCTTTAGATATGCCCTAAAATTGGGATTACAATTATAAGAGCCACATCAGCCAGACCAAGTACACAAAGTTGATGATCCAAACTATTGTCCATTCGATAGATTTATAAGTCACCCATTTGAAGATTGTTTTGTCTTGAAAGATTAGTAAGAGTTATCAAAATGGGAAACTCACCTCATCAGACACTATACTAGTACATCCTAAAAAGAAAAAAAAAAGGTAAAGATTATTACAACACACCCAATCTATAATGCAAAAGATAAAGATGTTGAGCTGGAACCCAAAATATAAATGATGATATAGGAAAATCTCGACAAACACAAGAAGAAGAAGAAGGTGCTTGGGAGACTTTCATCTCAAAATGACTAAAAAGATGTTCAACATTCTTTTAGCTATAGAAGGCATCCGATAGAAGAATTCTTTAAAGCTCAAATTGATCCAAGAAGATTCTTCCCTAATAGAGCGCAATTTTTATAAAATATAAAGAAGTGAATGAAAAATAATTAGTCTCCTTCATCAAAGCCCCATAAATCAAAGAAAAAGAGGAAATCCAAAAAACCAAACTCTGAAACACAAAAAATGGTTGACTCTTTAGAAGAGTATAGGAAACCTCCTTGAAGGCTAGTTAAGCTGAAGAATACATGACCTACTTGTAACTTGACACAAAAAATTTTGAGAAAAAAGTTTTGAAAAAACACGTCGAGTCGTAAACATGCATGGAAATTCTAAATATTAAACCCAAAGAGAACCATGTTCTGTGATTGCAACTTCAACTGACTACGAGGAAGAATTATGCTTTCTTAGAGAAAAGCTTACTAAATGGAAAGTCAAGTCAGGCTCAAAGAAATTTTGTCCTAAATTAGGTAGTAATTTTGAGATTATTAAAAACTCTAACATTTTTGAAGAAACATAGAATTCAGAGACTTCTTCTGATAAAGAAGGTCATATAAAAGAAGTAACTCAAGTCTAGTTAAGAAATGTAAAATGAATTTCTCCACCTCCCTAAATGAAAGCCAGTTTTAAAGGTAAAGAAATTCAAATTAATGAAAATTCCTTACCACAATCACTGACTAAACCTCAAAAGTCTACCAAAATAGAAGTAGACTATAATGCTCGTATATTTATGCATGCTCCTTGCTTTGCTAAGTATCTATGATGCTCTCATGTTATCTAAGGATATATATGAGACATTAATCAAAACCTTACAAAATCTAGAACAATATGAAGTATTTTTTGCTGAAGAAAAATATGAAAGAGGATTTAACCTCTCAAAAATCAGCAACCATCACATTTAGTGAGGATGACCTACTATTAAGGATGACCAAAAATAATCGACCCCTTTATGTCACAGCAGAAAGAAACTCTATTTTCTTAAAAAGATATTGATCAATCCAAGCGCTTCAGTCAATCTCTTAATAGGTAATACACTCAAAGCACTAGCTTTAGATGCTTGTTATATGGACAAACGTACAATATTCCTACAAGGATTCAATGAACAAGAACAACTAACCTTAGGGTCTCTTATTTTACGTATATGCTTTGGGAAACTAGACACAAAAGTTAAATTCCATGTGATTGAAGTTAGTGTTAACTACAAAGTACTCTTAGGTCGGTCGTGGTTTCATGAATATGTCATAGTACCTTAAACTCTCCATTAATGTATAAAGTATATTCAAAATGGTGAAAATCATCGAATTGATGGTGACATGAATCCATTTTTGATACATGAAATCAAGATCTACAATGATGCCAAGTACTTTATGCCTTAGAAGGTAGAGAAAGTCAATTCCCATAAGCAAGTTGTTCCACCTATCAAACTAATGCAGAAAGGTGATGATTCAAAAAATAAAAATATCAATGAATCAAAGAGACCCAAGATAATTCCCCAACTTGCTTGTAATACTAAGGATGATTAATAGGAGTTACTACTTTATCAATAGGATAAAGCCTCAACTAGTAAAAAAAAAGAAGAAGAGGAAGAAGAAACTAGTAGTTTAATAAAACAATTAGAGGAAACTCATATTTCTCTAATATGGGTGCCCGAATCACATATTTCCAATAAGGCTGTGAAAATAATTACAATGCTAAAGGCACATATTAAAGCCTTAACAACTTTAAGAAAAGAAGAAATATAATAGCTGAAGACTTTTTATATCCCTTATAGAAGAGGCTATAATGAACGTGGGTTCTTTTTCAATAAGATAGAAAAGAGCACCCCAATCCCACACAAATGTTATTGAAAAGGATGATTTTTGGAAGAAGAAATTTTTAAAATGATTCCTTAATACTACTCATTAGCTCTAAAGAAGTTGGTTAAAAGTAACATTCAACCTATACAATCAAGCGTTCAAGCTCAGTTATTTAAGAAACTCTAGCCAAGGGATAATGCTCAAAATTCCATAGGATATAAAAAATTCACTAAATGGGGATTAAGATATATTGCTTCGACATCTCCCCAAATAAGCTCATGCTATACCATATCCTACAAGAAAAAAGTCCCTCTAAAATTATAGATGAATGAAAGGATGTTTCTTATGAAAATAAGGATATACTTGAAGAGGAACTAATAATTGACCTCAAAGAGTCCCAAAAGAATTTGAAGAAGGCAATCAAGCCACCGCTGATGAACTCTAGGAAATTAAACGCTGCACTAAAGAAGATCTTAAGCCAACCTTTATTAGTGCTAACCTTACATCAAGAAGATTATAGGAATTAAAAGAACTACTCTATGAATACAAGGATTGCTTCACATGGAATTATAGCAAAATGCCAGGCCTATGGCAAGATGTGGCTATACATCAACTTGTCATTAAACCTAATGTACAACCTATAAAGCAAGCATCAAGGAAAATGCAATTAGAAATTGAAGAGAAAGTAATCACTAAAACTAAAAATCTCATTAAAGTAGGATTTGTCTAGGAAGAGAAGTATGTGAACTAGATTGTTAATATCATCCCAGTAAAAAAGAAAATTGAACAAATTCATATCTGCATTGACTTTAGGGACTTAAATAAAGCATGCCCAAAAAATGACTTCCCACTACTTAATGTAGAACTCATGGTAGACAATACATCAAACTATGATATGTTCTCCTTTATGGATGGTTCATCAGGCTATAATCAAATTAAAATGGCTCTAGAAGATAAAAAAACATGAATCCTATCATACATCAATCAACATATATTACTACAAAGTGATTCCATTTGGTTTAAAAAATATCGGTGCTACATACTAATGTGAAATGACCTGCATCTTCGATGATGTTGACCTCACTTTTGGAGTGAGGACTCATCCTTCTCGTCTTAGACTTAGAACTTCTAAGCACTTGATTTCCCTAGCCATAGGACACTTCTAATGATTAAGGGAACACTAAAGCCAAGCTTAGAGACTTAGGAAGGTGTACCCTAAGCTTAGGTTATATCTTAGGGAAAATAGGTCTTACCTATCCTAAGACCTAAACCAAGACTCATGCTTGTCCACTCATCTAAAACCAACCTCAAGCCCACACACCTAACCTCCAATTAAATTTTTTTTTTATATCCAATCTCCAAGCCAAATTAACTTATCCTCTAACCTAAGTTAATTCCATCATGATCCTTGGATCCAACCCAAAACCCATTCAAGTAAATCAAATCCAATTGATTTTACAAAAGTATTCCAACCATTCAATACTCTATTGACCCTCAGCACTTTTCAAACCAATTGAACCAAATGAATCCAATCAACCCAGTTTGCCCATTTGACCAAAAAGGTCTAAATAAACTAGAATCTAATCAAACTCAAATTAATTACAATCAAATCCATTAATCAACCCTAAATCCATCATTGAACTCTTCTCAACACCCAATTCCACCGATTCAACCCAATCAACCCATTTGGTCCAACATGACCAAATTGATTCAAACTTCAATCCAACCTATATTGGATTGAATGAACCCATCCAATCTCCTCTATGATGATTGTTGATCAACCTTGATTGCCCAATTGCAATTGGGTCAAATCAAACCAATTTGATCCCTTGATCCAAGTTCACCTATTTAATCCATATGAACTAAAATGAACCAAATCTCATTCCAACCTCAATTGATTGAAATCAATGGCTCCCATCTATCATAAATTAAATATTGAACATGGCTTTAACCAATTGATCCTAACCAAGCCAACTTGGTCTCTTGACCCAAGTTGACCCAATTTAACCTAAAGGGCCAATTGAGTGAAATCAAATCCTAAACCCAATTGATTGAAACTAATGCCTCTAATGAATCAAAAATTGATTATTGAACATGATCTAACCTTCAATTGAACCCAATTTGATCCAAATCCAATTGACCTCTTTAGTGACCTAAAGGGTCCAATTGAACTAAATCTTTCCCAAATCCAAATTGATTCAAACCAACACCTACAATCATTCTCAAATGATCAATTGAACCTAAACCAACTGTCCACCCAAGCCAATTAGGCCAATTTGATCAAATTGGCCAACTTAGTCAATTTAACCTAAGTGAATCCATGTGAGCCAAACTCAAATCCACTTCAACTTAATACAAACCAAATGCACCAAATACATTCAAAATTATCATTTAAACACATCCAAACCATTGGCTTGACCCAATTTGACCAATTGGTCAACCTAAACCATTTGAACCCCATTTTATCCATATGGGTCAAATCGAGCCAAACCATATCAAGCCAAGTCCAAACCCAACCAAACTTGGCATGACTCATCCTTGGTTCACCATGGGTCAGGCCAAGTGGGCCCAACTAATGGTGAACCTAATTTGGGTCAAAACCCTTTAACCAACCCACCCAAATAGTACAAAATCTCCTTTTAGAGGGGTTCACCTACTCCCTAAGCCTTAGTAGCCACCTTTAACCCTTCTTGACACTAGGACCATTGAACCAACTTGACCTAAGGCTGTTAGGTTTAGCCTTGAGTAATGAGAGGCTGAGTTCACCCATGACACACCATTGGTTCACTTGGAGGAGAAGGTACACCCCATGATAGCCCATGTCACTACCTCTGCCTCTTAAGCACCTCCACCTCAATCCCGCCATCTTTGACCACCTACCCCAGGATGATAAAGGCTAGCCAATCTCCTTTGGTTCATTTGAGAAAAAGAGTATACTCCTGCCCATCCATTCATACTTTACTTAAAGCTTCTTAGGAGTATTCCGAACAATCTTAGACCTTTATCTGAATCGCTGGTGCTCTCCATCACTGGCAAGAATAACTGTCATTCAAAATCGAAAGCCCCGTCCATCCAACCTCACCAAAACTCCATTGAACTTAAATTATCTCTTCCCACACCTTCCCCTCACTCCGACAAGTCAAAATGAATCGATCCCTGATCGATTTGATCACTAGAAGGCACTCCAAGACCAACTCCAGTGAGTTCACGGTGATGATTAGTCAACAGAGGAATTAGTGGGGAGGATTCTTGAGTTTTTCTCAACAGGGCTTCATCTCTTCAAGATAAAGCTACCTCAGTCGATGGACCATCAGTCTCTAGCTCTGGCAAGGTAAAACTCTAGCAAATTATAGATTTTCCCATAGGTGTTGGTCTTTTATGAAGAAAATTATGATTGCCCATGATTTTCACCGTAGGATCTTCTTAGAACTCCTTCTAGCACATTTTGGAGTCGATCCCATCATCCTACAAGCTTCATCCAGCTCAGATCAAGCAGAAAAATGTGGATAGTGCCCATCTTCTAGCGCTCAAGGGATGACATATCATCAACCGTTCATTCGATGTGATTAGAACATACGACCATGATTAAGTCCTATAGATTTTTTCAATTTTATCCATTAGAAACCACAAGATTAATCTCGGATCAAATGACAGGGATGAAACTGCATCTACCACTGCTGAGTTAACTGCCTCATCGAATATTTTAAATAACCAATCCTATGTCACCACATGGAAAGAAATCGCCACATTAGCTTATGCATGACATCGATGGTTTAGAGATTAATTTGGTGATTAAAATATCATTAAATAGCTAGAACTTTGAAAATTCATTACTAATTATAAAAAAAAATCCAAAAAATATGAGTAAACCCATTTTAGAAAGGGTGAACATAAGAGAATTTAATAAAAAAACTCTAATATTTGGTTAATGAATAGTGCTTAATTAAGGTTTGAAGTTGAGGCTATTTACCCTAATTAAGACCAAATTACTTGGCCAATTAATCTCAAATTTGGTGGGTTAATACTATAGGATGTCCTCTGCCTCTCATAATTTTCTTGAGATTTATTGGCCATGCAATTTGGAGAATTTGAAATTCCAATTCTAATTACCCATTTTAATCAATTTAATAATTATTAAAAATTCTAAACATTAAAATTTAAGTAATTAATGATGATTGATCATAACAATGGGAATGATGAGGAAAATTAATTGGGGCCTCCTTACTAGTTGTTTTTCTAAATATATTTTCTTAGTAGGGTTAATAAAACCATGAAATAATTAGGGATTAATTAAAGGAAATTAATGATAAAATGAAATTAAATAAAAATGATGATTGGTTCAAATATTTCAAATTTAGTTCATGGGTTTCCCTTTATGTGTTTAATAACATAAAGGTCATTAAGGAAATTCATGGTTAACCCATTGGTGTGGGAAAACCATAAGAGTACTAAGCTTAGTTCTTTACTTAATCTAATTAACTCTTAAATATGAGCTTATTTGCATTAGGTCCCTTTAGAACCATTACAAATTTTAATTTTCCATAAGCATATCATTGAGGCTCATGATTAAGTGGTTAATCAAATTAAAGAGGTTTAGGAAAGGGTAATTAAATTGATTGCTTAATGACTTAAACTTAATAAATCCATAAAATTTACTTAATTATTTTTTCTTAAGCACATTAAGTTAATAATGTAGGATGGGTAAAATAGCAAATGTCTTTCTCCTCTTTAGATTCTAATGACTTATAACATCAAAATCAAATTCTATAAGAAATTTTGGTTATTCTTGAAGGATACTATTTGACTTGATTGTCCTTTGGAATTAATGTGATTGATTGTATCATGTGGTAATGTTTAATTATTTTTTTCAATAATTATAAATTTGTATGTCATTTGTATCATGTATTCATGTTTTCAAATAAAAGAATCAAATGAATATGATTATATATGTGTAAATTTTAGGTGTTGAATTAATCCTATTATATGGCATGGCTATTATCACTAATAAATCTCAAATTATTTTCAAAATTATAACTTAGTTATGAAGATTTAAATTGATGTTGGCTATGACTATTCTACATGTATACATTCACTTATAGTTTTAACATGTTAAAGGATTGTGCTATTTTCATGATTCATGTATATGTTTACATGTGTTTGAATGTTAGTAAGTATATAGTTTGGACAAGAATAAGAGGCTTCAAGTAGCCCCAAGGAAGTCTTAGATTATCTCACTTCCCTGGTTTAACAATGACAAGTAGTTACTTGATTTCATTCATATGTGTACACGTGCTAGAATTTGAATAGAGCTTTACTTTGCATGAGTAAATAATTTGCTAATATACAATCTTTTGCATTATTTTCATTCCAATGCTTATGTATATGTGTATTAAAGATAGCAAGTATATAGTATGGACATCCCGAGAACAAGAAGCTTTAAGTAGCCCCAAGGATGTCTTAGATTATCCCACTTTTCTTGTTTAACAATGACAAATACTTGCTTAAATCTCTAATACATGTGTATGTATACTTAACTAAGGAATGAAATCTCTCTTTTCTACCAAAATACATGCACTAAGACC